>JACXGM010025646.1:0-15216 GCA_016801145.1 Umbra pygmaea | reverse complement strand
CCATCTGTATGTGCTCTACAGATAGTTTGTTGATGATATGACTATCAACAAACTATCAACAAACCATCTGTTGATAAGCAACTAATTGTGTATTTTAAGGGTAGGGGTAAGTTTAGAATATGTTTGAGGGTAATGGTTAAGGTTAGGTTTAACATAAGGGGAATGGTTAAGGTTAGGATAAGGGTTAGGGTTAGTAGATTGTTTGTTAAAATGTTGTTGACAGTATGCAGATAATATGTAGAGCATCTAGAGATGGACTCTCAAAATAAAGTGTTACCATATATTTTGAAAGAAGTCTCTTCAACATCTGTCTATTCGATGACATTTCAACCAGAAAGACGTATTTTCAACATCTTATGCTCAGTGGGATAAGTTTAGTGCTAAGGAATAGTTTATATGGTTTTAGCAGGCTATTGAGCCTAAAGTATAACTCTCACCCTTAATTACAGCTTAGACCAACCACTTTAATTTAAAAGTAAGGTTAATGAGTTTGTTTAGATTTAGTGCTAGGGAACAGTGAACATGTTTTTTATGTTAAGGTTAGGTCTCTGTTTTCTTGTTGTCAGTGTGTTTGTTTATACATATTCTGTCTACTGATGCAGGACAAATTCAGGCTTTAATGTGGCTCATGAACACAAGTGTAGCCAGACAAGCAGATCATTCTTATTAATTTACTCTGTTGTTTTACTAACTACCATCAGGAGGGTTGCATTTTGGGCACTACACAAGTCAAAGATAGAACAGAAATTGTTTTATTTTGTGACCATACATATACAAGATATTCCCTGGAAGGGTTTGCCTGTAGAAAGGCTATGGATCTAATGTGACTGTAAACACATGGGTGTATTATCAATAACCCCAGTTCTCCCTTGAATGGGAAATGCCATTAAGAAACCATCTGAGGATTATATTTGTGTGGTTGGTAGAGTCTGTCAGCTTTATTTTCCTCATTTCAAAATACAGCAACTGCCTTTGGCTGAAAAGTAAAATAATTTCTCAACAACTCACAATTATCCAGCAAGAGTGATGTACTCAGAATTTGCTTACAATGTGTCATGAACCCACCCTCCTAAGCTGGTCCCTTTCCTTGTGTGTCGATCCCCTGTTCCTGGTTCCCTCGTGTGTATGTCTGGTCTGTTTCTATGTTTGTTTGTCTGTTCCCAAGCACCAGTTCCCGTCTTCCCCTGCACTCCTGAAGGCACCAGTCCCAGAGCAGCAGTCCCATCATCACTCATCCCGAACACCTGCTACCTCTGCCACACCTGGGCTGATTGCCACCATTCCTATATTAGGAAGGTGATGGCAGTTAGCTTTTGCCAGATTATTGTTGTACCATCTAGTACGTTAAGTCACGAGCCACTCCAAGTACCTAGCCAGTCCTTGACGTGTCTAGTGGACATCCCGCCTTACAGTCCCTCTAAACACAACGGAGAGTTCTAACTGTTACAGTGGTGACGTATGACCCGACGGTCGGGGTAGCTCGCTGTGTAGCGAGTTTAGAAGGGATGAGTGTAATGGAGTTAACATCGCACCGTAAAGCTCACTCCACAGCTAGCTTGAAATGTCGCTGAAGAGCTATACAATTGGTACCTTTTGTATAGCTCACTCGTTTGGTACGTTGTCAAGCAGGGCTGAACCATATGTTGCAGAGCAGATGGCCGCGGGTTTGAGACCTGTCGAGGACATTACGAACTGATCTGCGGGCTGCTCGCAATGGTACATAACAGTCTCTCTAAACACAACGCAGAGTTCTAACCGTTCCACTAGTTCTAATCACTGATCTGCAAAATAAAAAATAAACATTTTGGTCTGCCCCTAGGAAAGACAGTTAACACTAATTGCTCCTAGGTTATTGCTGTATGCCTAAATAAGAATGTGTGCATATTTACCAGGTAAAATAACAGTAATAAATAAAAATGTGGTATTTTCATTGATTACATTTTCATTTTACATTTTATTCATTTATCAGGAGCGACCTAAAGTAAGTACAGGGACATCCCCCTAGAGCAACTGAGGTTAAAGTGCCTTGCTCAAGGACACAATGACATTTGTCACAGTTGGGAATCAAACCGATTCCCTAACCATTGAGCCATCTGACACCCCGATCTTGATTATTCATAGTCAATGGGGCGTAGACCTTTTTAAGAATGTGTTTTGTAAAAGCACCAAAATATAAACAATCAAGTCAGGCCCTGCTAAACATATTTGGAAGTCGCAGAAGTCTGGAATTCATAGAAATATCTCGTCAACTGAAGGCTATGACTACACAAAGTTGTTATGGCTTTATTACAATAAAGTATTTTATTTAAGTGAGTTCTGTTACAAAACTGTTAAATGAAATAAACCGTTATTAAAATGTACACTCAATAGAGTCATGGATTGGCTATAACTCCTGTGTAGCCTTCTGAGCAGATTATTTAGTTAAAACAATAGCTTCCAGGTGGCACGGTAGACTGAGGCCCCATTTCACTCTGCCAAGGTTCAAATTTATTTGTCACATGTAGAAAAGACCGCAGGTGTTATTGCTTGTCTGGTGAAAATCATGTGCCCTGGTTCCATCTCCAACAATGCAGTAAAAAATATAAAAAATAAAAACGTAAGAGGTGCAAAAGAAAAGAGACACCATTTCTATCAATAAGCATATGATAAGAAGGTGATAAGAAGGTGACTAGGGAATCAAGAAGTCCACCACAGTCTAGGTTCCTGTTTTGACTGAGAAGCTGTTTGGCATGTGGCGTCTCTTCATCCCTTCATCCTCAGACGAAATGGAACCTCCCAGACCAGCTTGGAGCCAAGTGAGCAGATCTACATCTGGCAATATACAGTTAGCTCCATAATTGGACATTGACCAAGTGATCATTATTTCAGCTGTCCACTACAGCATATTGGAGTTACCTGAAAGTGCAGACCTTCAGCTGTAATTTCTGGGTATTTACATCCAAATGTGTGTCAGAATTACAGCACTTTGTATGTGCCCTTCCACCAATTTTACGGGCTCAAAGGTATTTGGACAAACGAACATAATCTAGTATTAAATTTTGAGGTTTAATGCTTAGTTACAAATCCTTTGCAGTTAATTACTTCATGTAATTACATGACATCAGCAGATGTTGGGTTTCTACTCTAATCTTGCTTTGCCAGGCCTTTACTGCAGCTGTCTTCAGTTCCGGCTTGTTCTTAGGGCATTTTGTCTTCAGTTCCGGCTTGTTCTTAGGGCATTTTGTCTTCAGTTCCGGCTTGTTCTTAGGGTATTTTGTCTTCAGTTTTGCCTTCAGCAAATGCAACATCAATTGTATTTAGGTCAGGTGACTTGGCCATTGCAGAACATTCCACTGCTTTAAAGAAATGTTGTGTTCTTTTGCAGTATGCTTCGGGCCATTGCCCCTCTGCACTGTGAAGCACCATCCAATGAGTTTACAGCATTTCACTGAATCTGAGCAGATTATATAGCCCTAAACACTACTGAATTCATTCTGCTTCTTTGGTTACCAATCACATCATCAATAGATACAAGGGATATGACGCACCTGGCCATGGAAAAACTGAGCAGCCAATTGTCTAAATATTTTTGACCCTTTAAAAAGGGAGGGACTACACATAACAAGGGCTGTATTCCTACACAGTTCACCTGATTTGGATGTAAATACCCTCAAATTACAGCTCATATTCATTATTTAATTTCACCGCCAATATGCTGTGGTGGACACTTGAATTAATAATAAGTTAGTCAACATATTATGTCTTCCTGAAGAGAGCAGAAAGAGTGGAAAGCTGGATGTTACACACTTGGAAGGATAGCCATTTTGTGCTGGGCTCAAACAGGCACGTGTAACCTCACAGCACCTAGAATGGGACAGTTGTAAGGGACAGCTCTTTGACCGGTGCTACAGGTCCAACTGTCCATTAAAGAGTCCCATCATCAGGCCACTAGGATAGCTGGCAAAAACACAGTAACGCCCCCAGATCATTTACATTGTGAAGAGCGCTTCGTTAAAAAATACCCTCCTCAACATCATACATCAATGGAGACAAGTAGGGCTAATTTCAACGGTTTTATGTCCGTTTGGCCTTGACCCAAGGCTTTCCTAATGCCTATATCAGGTAAGGTTATATTGCCCGGAACAGAGTCGAGGCGCCGGCGCCCATAAATCCTAGCACTCCGGATATGGAGGCTAGATTTCCATATTGTCCCTGTCTGAGGTGGGATGTTTACTAGGTCCTTCAAATGAAATAACATCACTGGACACTTTCAATTACAGAGAATGGGGTACGCGTTGGTGAGCCTGTCCATCCTTGCGCGTGTTTGTTCATGTCTTCTATGTTAGAGGCAGAGCGGCCCAACACAAGCTGTAATACCAATACAAATCATCTGTGTACATGAAGTATATATGATGTCTCTGTATGAGGCATTCCATCCCATTTGAAGTAATTTAGCCCTCTGCAACCCTGTTGCCTGATGACATACGTGTTTATCTTTACCTGACACTACTCCTTCTAAGGTCATTAAGGCAAAGTCGAATAAACTAAAAACAAAGAAATCACCTATTCACACAGGGCTCACACCATGGGGGCCGAGTGTATGTAGACTTTTTTCAATTTCAATTATTGTAGTCCAATTAAGGCCCAGACAACCAGGTGAGGGGAGATCGTAACCATTTAGTGACTTAATTAATCAATCAAGTAGAAGGTGAGAGACACTCTGCCCTCCATGGAACTGGTATGACACCTGTGAGCACCTGTCTCATCGCCAAGCCATCAGAATTCAAGGTAAATGACACAGTTTTAAAAAGCTGGTGCTACCCACATGATCTAGTTCCACCCTAACCCATCAGTTTCAAGGACCAGTCAAGCAGAACCTCTCTGTCTATTGGACCAAGCAGATAATTGCATCTTTTCTGTGATCTACCAGTCCTCTGGGAGGTTTTGTGATCCAGACTCACTAGGGGACAGAAGCTGGGGTGAAGCATTTCACTGGCCAGAGCAAAGAGTTTGGGCAGTCAAGCTTTGCTTGCTGCTATTTAGATTTCACAGTTTATTGGCATCCACAGTCAATATAAGGTTTCCTATTAAATGAGAATGTCAACAACAATATTGGTAAAGTTTCACTATGATTTAATTCCCAATTTTCATCTTCAGATGGCTCAGTGGTTAGGGAGTCCAACTTTTATTTAAAAGGTTACAGATGTGATGCACAAGTGGGCCAAATGTTGTGGTGCCTTTGAACAAGGCACTTTAAGTCGCGCTGGATGTGTGTCTGCTAATGTAATACAACCTAAAGAAAATGTTGTATGACATCCGTTTTAGCATTACATGGATGGCTGACATTCTATTAAATTTCATGGAGTCCCCAAGAGAGGTTTGAGAAGTGCTCCGGTACCACCATTTGAGAGGGACATGTCACTCTGGCCAGCTGTTTGGCAAAAGCTACACACTCAGGTTTAACTGAGCCAATTTTGGATGGGAAATGCAGCGCAGGGGTGATAGCTTAACCTCTAAAGTAGTGAATCAGGGTTCCACAGTCCTGGACAGAAAACAACAAATGTTTTGTTGTTTTTACCTGGTAGTTAATTATACTCAACTTGTTTCCCAGCTCTGAATTAGTGCCTAATTAGAAGGTGAGTATGAAAACCAGAAGTGTGTTGGCCCTCATGGGCAGACAAAGGTAAGGATTTAATTGCATTAAAGACATAAAGTACTGTTTTTGAGTGTGATGCAAACTAGGCCTGCATTAGAAAACAGAAAGTCATACTGTAGGTCAGACCAGATGTGACAAAAATCCTCAAAACCAAAAAATGATCTGCCCTCTAGAAATCTGAGTAACGACAGCCACGAAAAAGTCTATTCCACAGATAGTCATCTCCAAACATCAAGTCATTTGTCAGAGTAACTGTTTCTGAAATTGGACAGGAAGTGCCCTGTTTGCAATTTTTATGTGACCTTGAATTGGTCAACTTCTTGCATTTTCAAAACCGCTCTATTCCGAGGACCAGCCTTTCAATCTGGCTAAGGGACCACGGCTCGCTTTCCCCAAGCTGATCAACAAACATCGTCAGACAGCAATAATAAGCAGCAACAAAATAATGACGGGAATGATAGCTTTCCCCTATTTCTCATGTAATGGCTGCAATGGCTGCCGCGGCCAAGCGATTCAAACAAACATCCAATTTGCTGGCAGATTACCCAGGAGGCCGTGGGGGCTGTCCTACCTGCAAGTAGAAGGAGCGTTGGTAAATATTAATTCTGATGGGCTCCCGCCGTGCAGGGGGACTTAATTACAGTCATTTCCATGTGATTGTCTCCCGGGGGAAGAAAGTGCTGACGCAGTGGAAGAAGGACCATCACTGTCCCTGTCACTACCCTAATCTGTGCTGTATTCTCATTCCTGCAGATCAGCTATACTGTATCTACCATGTTCATTACACACAACCACTTAGGACAAACAGAAGTGCTTTATGCCACTTAGCCGAACCATTTATATCACTCACGTGTGTTCAGGAATCACAACCGAATATCAATCCCAGAGCATTGCAAAACTGTACCTAATAAAATGCCCAATTCCCGTGTGAGATTATATGTAATTATATAAACTGCCCAGTGGGTCTACATTTGTAGGGACTAAGACCTATCAATTTGTATTAGATTTTAAATTAAAGGAAATTGTCACGAACTAGGGTGTTGGTTGTTCGTAGTTACATTCATTAGAAACACAGGAAAAAACAATAAACCGAAGCCTCATTCCGCTATTATTAAAACAGGGGTGACTGGTGACCAAAACAAAATAATATAATACTACAATGCTTCTAACAGTCCATTACATGGACTAATTGACATGAGATAGTTACACTATTTACACAGATTTAACCTTCACAGAATGATATTAATACAGTATGTTAATATACATATAATATACTCTGCATATACAGTCATGGTCAAAGGTTTTTTAAATGACACAAATACAAATTTTCACAAAGTTTGCTGCCTCAGTGTTGATGATGGCAATTGACATATACTCCAGAATGTCATGAAGAGTGATCAAATTAATTGCAAAGTCCCTCTTTGCCATGAACACGAACTTAATCCCAAAAACACATTTCCACTGCATTTCAGCCCTGCCACAAAAGGACCAGCTGCCACCATGTCTGTGATTGTCTCATTAATACAGGTGAGAGTGTTGACGAGGACAAGGAGATCACTCTGTTATCCTGATTGTGTAATAATAACATACTGGAAGCTTTAAAAGGAGGGTGGTGCTTGAAATCATTGTTCATCCTCTGTCAACCATGGTTACCTGCAAGGAAACCCGTGCCGTCATCGTTGCTTTGCACAAAAAGGGCTTCACAGGCAAGGACATTGGTGCTAGTAAGATTGCACCTAAATCAACCATTTATTAGATCATCAAGAACCTATTCTGCAAAAGGTACAGGGAATGGACTGCTAAGGAATGTGGTAAAGTAATTTTCTCTGATGAATCCCCTTTGCAATTGTTTGGGCCATCCGGAAACACCTTGTCCGAAGAAGACAAGGTGAGCACTACCATCAGTTCTGTGTCATGCCAACAGTAAAGCATCCTGAGACCATTCATGTGTGGGGTTGCTTCTCACCCAAGGGAGTGGGCTTACTTTGCCTAAGAACACAGACATAAATAAGAATGGTACCAACCCATCCTCCAAGAGCAACTTCCACCAACCATCCAAGAACAGTTTGGTGATGACCAATGCCTTTTCCAGCATAATGGAGCATGATCCGACTTTCGTGTTGGGTGAACAGTGGGAAAAGAATCATCGCCTGAGCTGCCATGTAGTTGGATGAACCATGTGCACGCAGCTCACCATCCCACAGATCTGTCTAAAGAGTTGCAGAGCTGCCGACAAGATTAGAGAGGAAATCATGAAATGAGGAAAATCAGGAAAAAGAAAAAGAAAAGAAAAAGGACTGCAGCCAGGGCATGCTAGCACACACACTGTGCTTATGCAATCATGTGCTTATAATCTGGGCAGAATGTGGTTTCCCTAGAAAAGACGACATCTGGATGGCAGCATATTTTGTTCCAAAATGTGTACATTTTTTTCTGCATTAATGGTGCCCTCACAGATGTGCAAGTTACCCATGCCATGGGCACTGACACACCCCTGTATAATGACAGGTGCTGGCTTTTGGACCTGACGCTTGGATGGTCCTCTTCCTCTTTGTCCCAGACAATATGACAGCTGTTTTGTCCTAAAACTATTTGAAATGTTGACTCGTCGGACCATAAAACACAATTCTACTGTGCTACTGTCCATCTCAGATGACACCAAGCTCAGAAAAGTAGGCTGCCCTTCTGGACAGTGTTGATGTCTGGCTTCTGCTTTGCATAGTAAAGTCTTAACTTGCATCTTTGCATGCAACAGCGAATGTGTTGAATGACAAAGGTTGTGTTGACAATGTTCCATGTTGAGCAGCCGAATGGCCTGCGGAAAGGAACTGTTTTTTAATCTGGTAGTCCATGACTTGATGCTCCGGTAATGTCTACCAGATGGCAGCAGTGAGAAAAGGTCACAGCCTGGATGGCTGTGGTCTCTTAGGATATTCTGTGTTTTCCTCAGGCATCGCTTGTGGTAGATGCCTTGCACGGAGGGGAGACAGCAGCCTATGATGCGCTCCGCTGACTTCACCACCCTCTGAAGGGCCTTGCGATCAGCAGCGGAGCAGCTGCCGTACCATGCTGTAATGCAACCTGAAAGACATGCCAAACTTCTTGCTTGAGTCTCCTCAGGAAGTATAGGCGCTTTTGGGCAGTTTTTGTTGCCGAGGTTGTCTGACGAGACCATGTGAGGTCGTCACTGATTAACACACCGAGGAACTTGAACTCTGGAACTCTCTCGACTTCAGCTCCATCGATGTGAATGGGGGCAAGACCCTCCCTCTGCCGTTTCCTAAAGTCCACTATCATCTCCTTAGTCTTGCTGATGTTGAGAGAGAGGTTGGTGCTCTGGCACCAGGTAGCCAAGGCATTTACCTCCTCTCTGTAAGCGGTTTCATCGTTGTCTGAGATGAGACCTAGGATGGTTGTGTTGTCAGCAAACATTATGATGATGTTAGAACTGTGTGTGGCCACACAATCATATGTGAACAGGGCGTACAAGAGGGGACTGAGCCCTGTGGGGCTCTGGTGCTCAGGGTCAGTGCGGAGGAGGTGAGGTTGCCCATTCTCACCATCTGGGGTCTGCTCGTTAGGAAGTCCAGGATCCAGTTGCACAGGGAGGTGTTTAAACCCAGGGTCCTGAGCTTGGGAATGAGCTTAGCAGGAACAATAGTGTTAAATGCTGAGCTGTAGTCCACAAATAGCATCCTCACGTATGTGTTTCCTTTTTCCAGATGGGAGAGGGCAGTGTGTGCCGTTAGTGCGATGGCATCGTCTGTGGATCTGTTGGGGCGGTATGCAAATTGTAGGGAGTCCAGGGTGTCCGGGAGGGCGGTGCAGATGTGGGTTCTGACTAGCCGCTCGAAGCACTTCATGATGATGGAGGTCAGTGCTACTGGGCTGTAGTCATTTAGGCAGTTGATGGTAGGTTTCTTTGGAACCAGGACAATGGTGGCCTGCTTGAAGCAGGAGGGAACTACAGACTGGGTTAGGGAGAGGTTGAATATGGTGGTGAATACCTCCACTAGCTGGTCAGCGCATCCTCTTAGGACACGGCCTGGAATGCCATCTGGCCCTGGAGAATTCCGCGGGTTTACTCTTTTAAAAGCTCTCCTTACATCAGCTGTATCCAGGGACAGAGTGCAGTCATCTGGGTTCTCAACTAGCTTCTCAGGAGTGATGTTGGCCACCTCAAACCGTGCAAAGAAGGTGTTGAGCTTATTGGGGAGTGAGGCGAGGGGATTGGCATTAAAGCTATTTCTCCCTTTGTACTCCGTTATCTGCTGCAGTCCACACCACATGCGCCTTGTGCCTGAGCTGTTGTAGTTGGACTCCAATTTGTCCCTATAGCCTCTTTTAGCATCTCTGATGGCCTTCCGTAGGTCATATCTGGCCCTCCTCAGAGCCTCCAGGTCCCCAGAGTTACAGGCAGAGGACCATGCTGCAAGGTTGGCACGGACATTACCGTTAACCCAGGGCTTTTGGTTGGGGAAGGTCAGTGTATTCATCAATGTTGTCGCCAGCTGCAATACGGAACATTTCCCAGTCTGTGGTTTCGAAGCAGTCTTGGAGAGTAGTGATGGCTTGGTCACTCCATTTTTGGACTGCTCGAAAAAAACGTTTTTTCCTGTTTCAGACGTTGCCTGTAGGTTGGGAGGAGAAGAATGGAGATGTGATCTGCCTTTCCAAAGGCAGGGCGGGGGATGAGTTTAAAGCTGTTATGGATCGTTGAATAACAATGGTCAAGAGTCTGGTCACCTCGAGTGTGAAAAGAAATGTGCTGATGGAATTTGGGCAGCATTTATTTCATGTTTGTCCTGTTAAAGTCTCCAACAACAATAAAAACAGACTCAGGGTGACCGTCCTCCAGGCCATTTATTATTCCATATATTTCCTCAAGCGCGTGCGCTTTATCCGCCTGCGGGGGTATGTAGACTGCTGTGATTATAGCGGACGAAAACTCCCGGGGGAGATAGAAGGGGCGTATGTTTACAGTTAGTAGCTCCAGGTCCGGTGAGCAGTGTGTTGAAATAACTGCAGCATCCGAGCCCCAGCGGGAGTTAACCATAATGCAAACCCCTTCGCCTCTTTGTTTACCTGACTCCAAGGTTCTGTCCTGCCGGTAGATGGAAAAACCAGCTGGTGTAACAGCCGTGTCCGGGATAGTGTGATCCAGCCAGCTCTCAGTGAACGACAGCACGCATCACTTAGCAATGTCCTGCTGGAAGTTAATCCGATAGTGAAGTTCGTCCATTTTATTGTCCAGTGATTGAACATTTGCAAGTAAAATGCTCAGTAACGGTGGATTGCAGTATCTCGTCTGAGATCTGCACAGAATTCCTGCACGTTTTCCCCGCTTCTTTCTCCTTCACCGCCTGCGTATGAGTAAACAAGTAGACGGTAGGAAAGTGGAGTCGCGCAATCGCTCCGGTAAGTGGAAAAATAACCTGTATCCAGTGAATTGCGTATGTCCAAAAGTGCTAGTCGATCATACTGTATGAGCGACAGTGCAGAATGTACAGAAATAAAAACTAACAAAACAGTAATAAGCCAAAACCTGGGTAGAGTGAACAGAGCCATTGTCCATGCGACCATCCTCTACGTCGCACAGATAGACCACCAAGTGGTTTTCGGCCTTGCCCTTTACGCAGTGAGATTTGACCGAATCAATTAAGGCAAGGCAAGTTTATTTATATAGCAGATTTCATACACAATGGCAACATTTCATACACAATGGCAATTTAAAAAAAACTTTTTACCTTTAAACAAGTACGCAGTTGATTAGGTAAAAAATAAAATATCTTGTTTTTATATGTACATTTACAAATCACTCCTCATTGTTTTTATTAGCATTTGCTATACTGTCCCAGCTTTGGGGTTGTACATTATAGCCAGCTGTCACGAATTATGATGGTAAAAGAGAGAGGGAGGCTCAGGCAGGTAGATGTTTCGTTTTTTATGGGTTTTCTTTATCGTGGTCGTCAGTCCAGGGAAATACAATAATTGCAGGGAACACAAAATAGCGAGGGGCATTAAAGAGGTTATAAGAAGCCTACGAGCTCTCTACATTAACTCGGGAAGGCTGATAGCTCCATTTAACATGGACATACACAAGACTACAAACTATCGGACTCACTTCTCTCAATACATTGCCCTCAACCTGGGCAGACCTCTCGACGGCAAACACCACTGACATATTCTGACATTCTAACAATGATTCTCACCACTCTCTTCTACACTGCGCACTAAATAGGGTTGAAAGGAGACTGGCTGAAAGCGTTTACTAATTAGACCGGTCTCTCAATCAACCCAAATCATGCAACAGTGCAGCAGGGAGTGGCGCACACCTATCCATAACCTATGTCCCCTGATTACCCAATATATACAAAACAACATAATCAACAGTACCTATGTACTGGCCATAACACAAAAAACACATATTACAGAGTCTTGTGCAACGAATCCTGAACCCAGTCCCAGGACTCATGACATTACCCACCTTCAAAGGCGCAGCTCCAGCCGCAAGACAGCAGAAGATCCGGAGGACACCCCAAGCACCACCAAAAGGCACAAAGGGCAGGGCGGGCGGGCAGACCCACCTTTCGTGGGAGACGGGTCCCCCACCCAGGCATTAATAGCACCCCCGTTGGCACAAATGCAAGAGAGGGCTCCGTCGGTTGGTCAGGCAGCCAAGATGGCCCACCCGGAACTGAAGTAACCCCAGCAGACCCCCGATGCTCGGCAGTGGCGGCAGCAGACCCCCGATGCTCGGCGGTGGCGGCAGCAGACCCCCGATGCCCCCGATGCTCGGCGGTGGCGGCAGTAGACCCCAGCAGCTCAGCCATCACCTGCTGGACTAACTCCCCCAGCCGAGGGAGGTAGAGGCGGTTCATCCAGCGGAGCTGGCTAAGGAGGGGTCCATCGCGGAGCTGGCTGAGGCAGGCGCTGCCGTGGAGCTGGCTGAGGTTGGCGCTGCTGTAGAACCAGCTGAGGTGGAGCCTGGTGATGGTGGTCCGTGGAGGACCCTGGCAGCATACAGACCAGCTCCGGAAACCGTCCACCGGCTGCCAGGGCTTCTGCCCTCAGGCTCAACGCTCTCAGCCCGGCTCTTAGGTGTGACATGACCACCTCCTGCCGCACGGCCCGTGCCACTCTGATGGCCGCCTCCTCCACGGTACATCTCCCCCCAAAACATTCCTTGGCGGAATCTAGGCTGCCATCAGGGGAAGAAGCTGGATGAGGGCTCAGCTGCGCTCCTCCCATGATGTTACAGCAAGAGAGAGCGCAGTCTGTAGCCTGATGTCCCGATGTCTCTCCGTTTGGATTACGAATCATTCTGTCATGAATTATGATGGTAAAGGAGAGAGGGAAGCTCAGGCAGGTAGATGTTTTGTTTTTTATGGGTTTTCTTTATCGTGGTCGTCAGTCCAGGGAAATACAATAATTGCAGGGTACACAAAATAGCAGGGTGCATGAAAGAGGTTATAAGAAGCCTACGAGCTCTCTACAGTGGCTCAGAACGCTGATAGGTCCCTATAACATGGATGACGAACGCTGATAGGTCCCTATAACATGGATGACGAACGCTGATAGGTCCCTATAACATAAATGACGAACGCTGATAGGTCCCTATAACATGGATGACGAACGCTGATAGGTCCCTATAACATGGACGTACACAAGACTTGGAACTTGACCACAACCCTTTTGGATCTCAACCACAATGATTTGTATCTCAACCACAAATCTTCAGCACATACACTTATAGCACATGCCCTACTGATTTCTACCTCTGTAGAAGTGTGTTCCAAGTTCTTTCCTTCCTAGTCTTTTGCGCTATATAGGAATTAGGGTGTCATTGTGGATGCAGTCTCTGTACTGTATACTGGAGGTGAAACAGAATGGTTTCTGGTCTAAAATATGAATAACAGTTACAAGCAGCACTTAGCCACCACTTCTCCAACAGGGCAGGTCTATAGATCGAAGAGGGACACAATTATTATGCACTCTTCTCCAAAGCCTTGATTCTTTTATTTTCATGTCTTAGTTTCACCACCTGCCACTGATGTAAACAGCTCTGTTGTGCATGCAGAGAATGCCAATGTGGAATCCTGAGGTACCTCGTATACACGAGTCCCCCGGGGAGGTTTTCACACACACACACACACCAAACACACACACACACACACGCACAGAACAAAGAGTTGTCCAGAACAGAACAGACACTAACACACACACATAGAACTGAAAGACACACACAGAACAGAAGCTAACGCACAGCTAGCACACAAAACCGAACTGAGGAAGAGACACAGGTCTAACGTGAGCACTCACATGCATACAGGCACAAAGTGGCTGTGCTAGGGTATGGGGAACATGAAATTACACTGTACAATTTCATGGATAATTATACACTCCTTTCTTCTCAGGCCTTTCTCTCCAAAAACATGGCTCCTTCATCTCTTGATCAGCAGCACATAGGAAGCATTTTACAGTGGAACTTTACATGACAGTCTGTAACTTAACCTAGGTTTACATTTAACCTGTGCTTCTACCAATGCACTTTGAGAAATTCAGCCATTTTCAAAAAAGCAGGTGGAAAATCCTGCTTCAAGAGAAAAGGTTGGATTTATGGATTATATATAAGTATATTTTGTGGCCGTTGTTGACGCATTTTGTGGCCTACGGTAATCCAGCAGCAATAAGCCTTTGCCTCTGAAGTTCATACAGGATATTACTGTGTCACTTCAGACAGTGGCTGGGTGTTACACATTAATCCATTAAAAACTAAAAACGCATCTATGATTGCTGATTTATATTTTCACATTTTAGATGATGAATCATATTATTCCAGGCATGACAGCGCATCCTAGATCATCCAAATCTACATCATAAATTATGTTGAAACGTTTATATCTTTGATGGTATTTAATTGAGTTTTTAACACTTTGCTATTTTATTTTTGCCCTACTAGTTTTCTGCACATGAACAGAATATCTTTACCTCCTCTGCCTTTTAATAACTAGTTGTGTGAGTGGAACTAATTAAATGTTAGCTTTCTCTTGTATCTGCAGAATGTGGTGAGCAATATTTTTATAATATTATTATTTATTTATATACAGATCAACTGAATAAAATTCAATCAGGTTCACTGGTAAATGTCATGTACACATGTAATCCTTGTATCAAAACCCCTCTATCAAATAGCCATATATATGAGCCTTGCAGTACTAATGGTATTAGCACCTTAGTGTTAACATCATTTTGTATAGTGAGTTCCCACATCTCCTAGCCTGGATAGTAGAGTGAAAATCATAAGATGTTCTAAACTGCTATTTCAGCAATGTATTATTTCAGGATCATGGACAACACCCGCACATATAGCCATTAGAAACAAATTAAACATATTTCAGCACCACTGACCCCAGCTGAAACACATAGCCAATAGAAACACATTACACATATTTCAGCACCACTGACCCCAGCTGAAACACATAGCCAATAGAAACACATTACACATATTTCAGCACCACAGACCCCAGCTGAAACACATAGCCAATAGAAACACATTACACATATTTCAGCACCACTGA
>JACXGM010025645.1:0-15216 GCA_016801145.1 Umbra pygmaea | reverse complement strand
AAAACTGAGGGCCGCCGCCTAGAAAGACTATACAGGAAAACTGGACTAATTGTGTACTCTTTGGCTTTTAAAGAACACTTGCTTAAGTACCATACAGCCCTTAACGGTGCAAGATCCTCTTATTACACCTATATCATTAGGAATTCTAAGTGCAGGCCCAAATCACTCTTTGCAATGGTTAACAAACTCACTAATCCACGGCAATATGTTATTTCAGGCTCTGTGGGGCTTGTAAATAGCTTTTCTAAAAATTTTTCGGATAAACTGAAGTCAATCACTGCATCCGTTACCAAAACCACTTCACATACAAGCGACCCACATGTTCATTTAACTTTAACTGATTCCACTCACTCAACAAACTCTCTCTCTGCTTTCTCACTAACTACTTCTGCTGCCATAAATGATCTAATTGTGAGATCAAATTCCACATCCTGCCGGCTCGATCCTACACCTACTCCTTTGCTTAAGCTGTGTGCACCTGAGGTTGCACCCTTCATAACACATATGATAAACTGTAGTTTGGCATCTGGTGTTGTCCCAGCTGAACTAAAAATGGCTGCAGTGACCCCCATTCTCAAAAACACCAGGCCTAGACCATCTAAATATGGACAATTACAGACCAATATCCACCTTAACATTCTTAAGCAAAGTCCTTGAAAGGGTTGTTGCTTCACAGCTGCGATCACATTTGGATGTTAATGGTCTTTTTTAACCTTTTCAGTCTGGATTTTGTCCATCACATAGCACTGAAACTGCCCTTCTTCGGGTGGTTAACGAAATTCTTGTGTCCATGGATTCAGGGCTGATAAACATATTGATGCTCCTTGATTTAAGCGCTACTTTGACACAGTCTGCCATGAAATAATGTTCTCGGGGCTTTCTGATATTGGCATCACTGGCTCTGCTCTTTCCTGGCTCACTTCCTATATCAGTGACAGAAAGTATTATATTACTATACAAGGGCTCAGATCTGCCACTGCTTCACTTACACAGGGTGTCCCTCAAGGTTCGGTTCTTGGCCCATTATTGTTCATTATCTACATATATCCTCTTCGTGACATCATTAGCAGGCATGGACTTAAATTCCACTGCTATACTGATGATATTCAAATCTATCTTACCACCAGCTCTGATAGGCCATCTCTGCCTGACTCACTCACTGCATGTATCAGGGATATCAAGCATTGGATGTCCCTGAATTTCCTCAAGTTAAATGACAAGAAAACCGAGATAATAGTAATTGGCTCTACTGCCTTAGTCAAAAGGATGGACCAGTCATTTCATATTGATGGAATTCACTATATGCCTTCGTCATCAATTCATAACCTTGGTGTCATATTCGATTCAACTCTATCTTTTGGCTTTCACATTACTTCACTTGTTAAAATCTCTTTGTTCCATCTTCGTAACATTGCTCGTCTACGATCCTCTCTCGCTTTAGCTGATGCTAAAACTTTAATTCATGCATTAATCACATCACGCCTAGACTATTGCAATGCCTTCTTTCTTGGTCTTCCCAAAAAACTCATTGCAAGATTACAGTACGTTCAAAACTCTGCAGCTAGAGTGCTCACTTCAACTAGGCGCTCTGGTCATGTTACACCTTTACTTCATGAACTTCACTGGCTACCCGTGGCATCACGCATCCACTTTAAGGTATTGCTGCTAACATTTAAAGCATTAAATGGTCTTGCCCCTCAATATCTGTCTGACTTACTCCACCCTTACCGCCCTGCCCGGTCCCTTAGATCAGCTGAATTTGGTTTATTGTCCATCCCTCGTTTCCAGTTGTCTACTGTAGGTGGAAGGTCATTTAGTGTTAATGCTCCTAAATTATGGAACTCGCTACCTCTCACACTACGTAATACCTCATCCATGGCTATATTCAAGACCCAGTTAAAAACATATCTATTTAACATTTTAGCATTTTGTATGATGTGATTATTTGTATGCATGTGACTGTAATGTATGTCTGAGTGTCTGGGTGTTTTGTAATGTATAATGTAAAGTGCCCTTGAGCTATGGAAAGGCGCTATATAAATAAACCTTCTTCTTCTTCTATATAATAGATGGCATGTAAGTCATATTCAGGAGTTCCTTAAAATGCTCCTTCCACCGCCCAACTACATCCCCAGTGTAGGTCAAATGTGTCCCATCCTTACTGTACACAGCTTGAATGGTTCCCCGTTTCCCCATTCTGAGATGCCTAACGGTTTTCCAGAAGCAGCTTGCTGCTGACCAAAGGTCCTTCTCCATAGCCTCTCCTAATTTGTCCCACACCTGCTGCTTTGCCGCTGACACAGCAAACACTGCAGCCCTTCGGGCCTGTCGGTACCCTGCAACTGCCTACTAGAGCCCAATGCAGGACTCTATTCAGAGTCTTCAAGAAGGCAGAATAATCGGAACCGTTGTTCGATACACAAACAACGGTCAAGGTTTTTTCCCCACCACCCTTAAGGAGGGAACCCTCTTGTCCACTGGGGTAAACTCCATCACAGCAGCGCTGTGTTCATTGTCCTATGAATGAATGCAATCGTCATTAATTAAATCTGTAAACATCCTCCTGTAGTTGGTCTCCCTCCTTCCTTCTCTACACCAACACCACCCAACACCACCCAACACCACCCAACACCACCCAACACCACCCAACACCAACACCACCACCCAACGCCACCAATACCACCCAACACCAACACCACCCAACACCAACACCACCCAACACCCAACACAGTTTGTGACACTGAGTTAAACTGTGTTTGAATACCATGCCTCACACTCATGGAATGACATACAGAACAAATGATTTTATTTAATCTCATTATAATTAATACTTTTATTCTGTTTTAGTTCTTTGACTGCTGTTTATATATTGTTGTATCAACATTGATCCACACATACCTGTCAGCAGGACCTCCTGGTCTGACGTAGGTCACCACTAGGGGGCGTGATTTTTGCCAATCTTCATGAGAGCCTCCTGAAAACAGTAAACAAAATAGCAGCTGTTAAGACTCAGAGGCATTCCATCTACGTTTATATTTTTTATTCAATGCCAATTTAATCTGCTTTGATGTTGCCCTAAATAGATACATTTATTAGGAAATCTGTTCATGTAGTCCCAGGGCAATAAACAGATCAACTTAACCTTGTCTAACAAAACCATATATGGGTGGATGTCCAGTTTGGCACATTTTTATACTAAATTATACTTCTAATGTGTCCAATAGTTGCATACCTTGATAATGAACAATATTTGATATTTTCAAAATGTTAAATATTTTGTGTCTTTTGTAGGTGAACTTCAATTCTCACATCTGTTGGGTGTGAATCTGCTTTAAAACATTTAAAACTGCTTTAACATTAATAAAAGGTAGCTAATAAAATGCGGATGTATCTGAATATGTGGGCCCTTAGGTTGCTATTTGTCATATGCCTGCTCCTATTCCACGCTGGCGATCATTGTTGGACAAATGTATGCTAAAACACCTTGTAACCAGCCGACTACATCTCTGACTCCCTAACCCCAACTCTGACTCTCTAACCTTAACTCTGACTCCCTAACCCCAACTCTGACCCCCTAACCCCTGAGCGCTAACCATCCCTGGACTTGTCCTTTTTCTCCATTACACACCTGGTTCACATTCACCAATAACTCTGTGTGTATTAGTCCATCACTTTCCTCTTACCCTTGTCACTTTTTATTATTGCCATTGCTTGTATATTTGCATTTGCAGTCAAGTTTTGTTATTTTTAATAGTGTGATTTTGTTTAATCTTTGGCTTTGTAGGTTGTATGCACCTTTTTTCCCCATTTTCTTCCCCTCCCAATTCCCTCTAACCCTGTTTTGTCGGAAGCTCTGCAACACCTTGGACAGATCTGTGGGATGGGGAAGGGCATGCAACTGGGTTCTCTGACTGATGAGAAGTCAGAGAACCCATAGTCAGGCACGTACCCATGACTATAATGACGTAGCCTGTAGTGCAATGCAGCGACTTAGCCCATTATACCACACGGACCCCGATTCTTTTTGCATTTCATTAAAATATTCTGTTCATCCTCACAGCAGCCTCTAGTCTCTTCATGTTATCACACAATTCCTCTGTGCTGTTCTTGTACAAGTGAAGTTTATGTTGAAATGATTAACATTCAGTGTTACCAGGTATGTCTAATAATTGATCAGGTATGTTCCCTCCACATTGCACTAGTATTAATCTGCCCAATTAAGAGGAGAACCTGTATAATGAATGCATAATATTACCTCTCATGACAAAGCCAAAACTGGTCCCTTCTTTGTGCAAACATATGTCGATTGTCTTGGAAATCACACCTGAGGTACTGTCTGGTGCTGTGGAGGTGAGATAAAAACATGTTATACCATTAACTAATATGTATCTCTATTTATTGATGATTCATCAATTAACTATTGCATTGTTTCAAGACTATACACAGCTAATAATTTATCATTTAAAATGTATTTTTCCTTTTGTAATATTGTGTGTTTGTAACATTATATTAGTGTGTGTAGGTTTTCGTTAGTTAAATTTTGCTGTACTTTACTTTTCATGTCATTTGCAATGGTAACACTAATGTCACATTAAAACAACTGATTTTGAGTGTTATTATTTTGAAAACATTATAAATAATAATGTGATCATTTCTAAACTGAGAATTGGTTAGAGGTATGCATATTTTAGCAAAGCACTGTATGTACTCTAAATACAAATAAAGTAAAATGTGTGCAATGTATGAGCTACTGTACATACAGTATCTCTATTTTACAAGCTAGGAAAAGTTGGGTTTAATTAGTCCATATTACACAAATTACTATGTGAACATAGCAAGGGATGCTCAAATATTACCCTAAAAAGGGCCAGAGCCTGTGAGTTCTACCACATTATTAATTGCACCCATCTGGAGTTCTCAGTCTATTTACTGTAAGTCACATATTAGAGGGTTGCAAGGAATAACAGAGTGTACTGTAACTGTCTTCGAGGGACAGATTTGAGTATGAGTTCAGAGCTATAGGGAACTGAAATATTGCAAAACAGGCTAGGTGTTCTCAGCGCAATATGCTGAGTCAAGAAAAGATCATTCTTAGTGAGAAATTATTCAGAAGTTACAATAGCATGCCTTGTGAGGTGAAACATATCTACTTTCAAAGACATAGACACTATTTTATAAACTAATGAAGTTATAAGAAAATCATCTTAGGCATGATTGATAGCATGGCCAAGGAGGTCAAACATGGGGTCAAACATGGGGTCAAACATGGGGTCAAACATGGGGTCAAACATGGGGTCAAACATGGGGTCAAACATGGGGTCAAACATGGGGTCAAACATGGGGTCAAACTTTTATCTAAATCCTATAGCTTTAGCATGAGCACATTATGCAGTTTTAAAAACTCACATTAACACAAGTTCAAAGTTTCAAAAGCCCACCTGCAGGAGTCTCTAAGCACTGCCAGAGACCTGGGATTAGATGTCAGAAGATTATCTTAATCTTTTACAGGCTTGTCAAGTTGGCACATGCATATCCGAGATATCTAATGCTTTCTCACTTAGAGCGGTACATTGGCAGATAACGGAGATGAGACGTCCTACTTAATCCAAAAAATGTCAATTCAGTTTCACACACAAAAAGTTACAAAATATTGACTAATTGACATGTTAGCAAACTAAAAATACTTTAACACACACTGACCTTTAAGAAAAGAATGGATTTACATAATTTAGCAGTGACTATTTTCCAGGGAGGCTTACAGTAATAATGAGTTTTTAATTCCTGTAAGAATTGAATCTGCAGCTATTGTGATGTACTGTAAGTGCCCTATCATATGAGCTACATTTCAGTATAATATGCTGTTTTCATTTGGTCTCCAAGTTCTGCTTGTCAATTTGGTGAAAGGTTTAGCAGTTTGGTCACATCTCCATCTCAAATTTTGATAGGTATTGGATGCATTTTAACATATATTATTAGACCAATGCGATTCCTTCTGATCTGCAGGAGGGTCTATGGGGTATAGACGCTTGGGGTTGAAAGTCAGCTGAAAGTCCAAACATCACAGACTGACGCCTACCTGATGGGGGGAGTTCGTATTCCACCTCCAGCACCACTCGCTCTCCCACATTCTTCAACAGACTGATGATCTCTTCATGTCTCAGCTTTGTCAGGTTGATGCCATTAACTGACTTGATGTAGTCTCCCACATTCAGCTGGTCACTCCTACAGGGAGAATACATGAGCACATAAACATATGTGATCTGCAGTACATTCAGAAAAAAAAAGGAAAATTCCAAAATGGATTAAATTCATTTTTTGTAACGCCCAGCCCAGTGAGGGCTGGCATCCATAGACTGAGCATGGACTCATATATATAATTGTTTAATTCTCTATAGACATTTGTGTTCAGTCTTGTGTAGAATTCAGTGCAATGGCATGGTGTTTTGTGTTGTACCTTTATATTGTAATATATCCCCTTAGGGGACAGCCACACCTCTTCCTGGTCAGGGCTGCTGGGAAATGAAGTTGTAGAAGCTAGAATTGAGTAGAAGGTTCTGATTACAAAGTATGAACAGCCGTGTCTCGTTAGAGAGACCGGAATACTCTTTATAGACTGCTCTGACCAGGGAGAGGTGTGGCTCATTGTTCATTGTCTTGCGAGTACGGCTATGTTCTATATGTGTATCAGCCGCGGTCGGTGGATCTTAATTGGGGAGGACGGGCTCGTATTACGCTCGGCACCGGAGTGAATGGAATGGTGCGCAACGAACAAAACCAATTGTTTTTTTGATTTGCACACATTCCATTCACTCAAAATACTACAAACAATACCCCATAATGACAATGTGAAAGAAGTGTGTTTAAAATCTTAGCATATTTATGAAAAATAAAAAATGAAAAAAGCACATATACATAAGTATTCACAGCCTTTGCCTTGCCACTCAAAATTGAGCTGAGGTGGATCTTGTTTCGACTGATCATCCTTGAGATGTTTTCACAACCTTACTGGAGTCCACTTGTGGTAAATTCAGTATTGTTATTACGGATTGTATTGAGGCACAGATCTGGGGAAGGGTACAGAAAAAAATCTGCAGTATTGAAGGTCCCAATGAGCACAGTGGCCTCCATCATTCGTAAATGTAAGAAGTTTGGAACCACCAGAACTCTTCTTAGAGCTGGTTGCCTGACCAAACTGAGCAATCGAGGAAGAAGGGCCTTAGTCAGGAAGGTGACCAAGATCCAAATGGTCCCTCTGACAGAGCTTCAGCATTTCTCTGTAGAAAGAGGAAAACCTTCCAAAAGAACAACCACACATAACTCCACCAATCATGTCTGTGTGTTAGAGTGACCAGACGAAAGCCACTCCTCAGTAAAAGGCACACAAAAGCCTGTCTGGTCTGATGAAAATCAAGATTGAACAATATGGCTTAAATGGCAAGCATCATGTCTGGAGGAAACCAGGCACCACTCATTACCTGGCCATTATCATCCCTACAGGGAAGCATGGTGGTGGCAGCATCATGTTGTGGGCATGTTTTTCAGCGGCATGAACTGGGAGACTAGACAGGATTGAGGGAAAGATGAAAGCTGAAAACCGGCTCTAGCCCAACTAGGAATTTTTTGTTCTAAAAGCGTTTTGAGAACATTACCATGCATTGTTCTCTAAATGTTTTCAGTGGGTAGTTTTATTTTTGTTCATAGAATGTTCTTTTAAAAGTTAGGATAACATTCTTTAAAAACATCATTAAATGTTTTGTATTAACATTTTTATAACATTATACTGTAATGTTCCCATAATGTTTTCAGCGGGTAGTTTTATTTTTGTTCCCAGAATGTTCTTTTAAAAATTTGGATAACATTCTTTAAAAACATTATGAAATTGTTTCGTAGTAACATTTTCATAACATTATTCTCTAACGTTCTTATAACGTTTTCAGCGGGTAGTTTTATTTTTGTTCCCAGAATGTTCTTTTAAAATTTAGGATAACATTCCTGAAAAACATTATTAAAATGTTTCGTAGTAACATTTTCATAACATTATTCTCTAACGTTCTTATAACGTTTTCAGCGGGTAGTTTTATTTTTGTTCCTAGAACGTTCTATTAAAAGTTAGGATAACATTCTCTAAAAACATCATTAAAATGTTTAGTAGTAATATTGTTAGAACATTATTTCCTAATGTTCTTATACAGGTTTCTGTTATACATTTTATTTTGTTCTTACAATGTTCTTTTGAAAGTTAGGATAACATACTATAAACACATTATACATGTCTAGCGATGATACTGCTTAAATGTTTATACATAACATTTTTAGAACATTATCCTCTAACATTTTTTTAAAGTTAAGTGGTAAGTTTTATTGTAGTTCCCAGAATGTTCACCGAAGAGGTAGGATAATGTTCTCTAACAGATATTCTAAAACTGTTAGGTAATATCCTTGTTAAAATCTTTAGTGATAATATTTTTAGAACATTGTCCATCACAAAAGTCATAAAACGTTTCCAGAATCTTCTAAAAGCGACAATAATGTACTTTAAAAGCACATTTTAAACATACGTTTTTAATTATAACATTGTTGGAACATTATGCCATAACATTATGCCATAACATTGTTATACATTTTTTTTTCCAGTTTGTTAAATGTTCCCAGACAGTTATATTTACAGTCGAACTTCATGCTTTAATGACATGCAAATGCTGGGTAGTAACATTTTAAACTTAATTAGCTTTAACAGAAAGAAAGTGTGCACATCATGAAACATAGGATAAATAAAAAAAATCTAATAAAACAGCTCAAGAACTAAATAAAATAAATTCTGAACGTTTTTAAACATTTGTACCATGATAAAAAAACTGCTTAAGAAACAATTATGAATAAACAACAATTTCAACATTTTTATACATTTTGTATTCACAAACAGTTCTTTAGTCAGCAGATTCTAACAGGCCGCTCCCCTCTAGTGCTGCTGCTGCTCCATGCTCGTGTCTTTCATCTGTGGATGGTCCTCCACTGTCCACCTGTATAGACAATAATATGTATTATAAATTAATTTATGATTTCTTAAAAAGTAGATGCTGTTGTCTTTCATGCATGTAAAAATAAATAAATACAAATTTATGCATAACAATTAAACAAACAATATGTCGTTTTTGGGCGCTAGGGGTCTCTCAATCAAAACAATAGCAAAAGATGTACTTGGATGATGTCGGGAAGTAGCGTGGGATCATGGCTTTTGTTATCGTCATCAATAACAACCTTCCAATCTAGCGTCTCAGGCAGAAAAAATTTTCACTGACAAAGTAATGTATTGTTAAAAATATATATTCACGTTATGTTTTGCGGTTCCCTGGAACTTAGAGCAACTAGAGCATCTATCCATTTTCATCCGCTTATCCGGGATCGGGTCGCGGGGGGCAGCAGCTCCAGCAGGGGACCCCAAACGTCCTATTCCCGAGCATCATTAACCAGCTCCGACTGGGGGATCCCGAGGCGTTCCCAGGCCAGGTTGGAGATATAATCTCGTTACCTAGTCCTGGGTCTTCCCCGAGGCCTCCTCCCAGCTGGACGTGCCTGGAACACCTCCCTAGGGAGGCGCCCAGGGGGCATCCTTACCAGATGCCCAAACCACCTTAACTGAGCAACTAGAGCAGTCAAAGGTTATGTGATGCCATTGACGGAAGACAAAATGAAACGTCCCGTGTCTTCGAATTATATTACAAATTTCTCTGTGTTTGAAAGTTGGTGGAAACATTTAGGATAATGTAAGTACACAACTAAGAAATATATATAATAAGAATAGTGATGTTTGTTTTTTAATGCAAATTACGTCTTTTGTTATTGTTTTGGAAAACTACATAGTGTACCTTTAAGTAAATATACAAATAAAAAACATACTAAAATAAAATATAGTTATAAATACACACAGAAACAAGATTAATTTATTTTAAACAATTCAATTATTTATTTATAAGAATATATTTTCCTATTATTAAATTATTGATTTATATATATTTTTTGCAAGTTTAAACTTTCATAAACAACAGGATAAACAAATAACTTATTTATATTTACAACAAAAAAGATGGCTAAATGAACCTAACTAATAAAAACAGGTAACGGCATTTAAGTAAATGTCAATTCTATGCAATGTAATTTTTTCTGACAAAGGAGTATTTTCTTTGGTTTTGTCAAACAAAAAAACTTTACTTGAAAATTTGCTTTACCATCTCAAACCACCCTGTCAATAAAATCAAATTTATATCATGTAAATTTGCAGCTACATGTCTGCTAAACTGCAATGCAGTGGGTCATTTACTTTTTTCACGACTTTACCGAACATGGCTTTCTAGCTTAGCCTGAAAATTTTGTAATGCCTACCCACTTAAAGCTAATACATTTTCATCTTTGATCTAATCAAGTTAGTTTTGTCACAATAGTGGAATTTCTAATTTCTATATAATGCTTATAAAAATAAATTGACACAAGTCACCAATATTTATGAGCAAAAAGCATAATTTGCTGAAAAGCGAATACTTTACATCCTTGCCTTTTGAACAAACGAGTAACACTGAGCTGAGTCACTCTGTGAGGAGCATATCTCAGTATATCAGCTACACAGTTTTCAATTGTTTTTTGCAGAGTCATGGGGTAGATCTTGTGGCAGGCCTCTAAATATGTAGAAAGGCGCAGAGGAAACAAACAATAATGAGAAAAGGATTTAAGTACATTATTGTAGCTGAAGCAGTAATTGACAAGTAGTTGTGGCCTTGTATTTTCCGCAGTGTAGAGAGTATGTGCACATGGTTGCAAGATTGCAAAGATTCAGTCAGACACAGGAAAAAGTTGATAATTAAGTGGATTTAAAGTCTTCACATCTCATAAATCCTTCGTACAGAGTCACCAGGAGATTTACCTCCCAGCAGTGACACATAATCAACCTGTAAAGAGAAAAATATTTATCTAATATGACAAGGCTTGTATTTCCTAGTGATTTCCTTTCTTCTCAGTATTCCTTTCATTAGGTTTGACTCTTCAAGTAATAATGTTGTCAAATGCATCTTTAGTTCATTCAAACACCTTATCCAAACAAATACAATGAGCTTTATAACTCCCCTGATCATTACTGATCATAATTCACTACTGGCTGTTTTGTGAAACACACACACACAAAAAAAGCAATGTCCTATTTTCACATATACCACTTTCTTACTGTGAGCTGTGTCCTTTAGCTTGTCTTGTCAGAAGCTTCTTCAGGCTCTCTGATATAATCTGCTGCAGCATCCAATGCACCTGTTGTTAAGAGACAAGATTAGAAACTTGAGCTCCTGTTTCTTTTTAGTTGATACTAATTCAATTATTTTATTGTTAACATCAGGGTTAGAGTTAAAAATAATATTAAATCGTATTAAACCCGAAACAATATTGATAAATACACCAATGGACCCTAAAATAATATACTTCAGATTGCTAACTAGCACCAAATCTGCTTTTTTTCACTAAGAATACACCTAACTCCATTATGCATCTTATTTTACACAGCCTATCACTATGAAACGTTTATTCTAACTATGAAAGCTTGTAGTACATGATGTGAAGGCCTATAGCTCAGTTAATTTGTTTACCTGGAGGACTAGTGGAGTATTAGTGATCAGCTGCTGCGGCTCCAGCCGGCTCAAGAGATACATCAACCGTGGTAAAGTTAGTTTGATGTTCGATATTTGACAGATTTTCGGATATTCAAAGCTAAGTAGCATGCAAACCATATAAACTGGAAACTTCATTTTAGTCTATTTAAAAAAAAGAAAAAAACATTTACAACACTGCACTTCTTGTTTTCCCGATTCCATCTGAAGATAGACAATAAGATAAGATATTAGTTGCAGCGTTGTAGGCACTCTGCGCTTAGCCAATGAATGTTGCAAGGGACCATTAACAAAGTGCATCACCACATTTTGCACACAGGTCATAAATTCAATAACTCCCTGGTCACACGACCTAGATATCTCATATCAATATATTATCATTGTAAGGGATGGGCCACACATTGCACATCATTTAGTTTATCAAAAAACTGGTGTAAACTTTATCAACAAGTTCATATGAATGCTGAAACACTTTGAAATGCAATAGCTTCAAGGTCACATGACCTAGGTAGTTCAAATCAAGGTAGTACCTTTCATAGTGATGGGCAACACATTGCCCGGCTTTTATTTTAGCAAAAAACTGATGTAATATTTATAGACAAGTTGATATATGAGCTAAAACCGTTTTAAAATTCAATAGCTTCCTCATCACATGACCTAGATGTCTCAAATCTATTATGTTTTATACAGATGGATGGGCCATTGATGGCACACCCTTTGGTTTTCCCCAAAAAAATGATTTATAATTTATTTATAAATATTTACAGTCATCAAATCCCCTTTAAAATTCAATAGCTCCCTCATCACATGCCCTAGATGTCTCAAATCAATGTTGTTTTATTCAGAGGGACGGGCCATTTTAATGTTGTTAACTTGTCATATTAGAAGAACATTTTATAAAGAACATTCGCCATCTCATCTCTCAATGATATCCTCAAAACATTTTCCTAATGTGACAGAGAGAATGTTCTTCTCTTGTTCTTATGAAACATTGGAACAATGTTATTTTGAGATCATTGAACAAACTTTAACGTTAACAACATTTCCAATATATGCTCATAATGTTGCCAGTAAAACATTTTAATGTTGTTAACTCGTCACATTAGAAGAACATTTTATGAAGAACATTCAACATCTCATCTCTCAATGATATCCTCAAAACATTTTCCTAATGTGACAGAGAGAATATTATTCTCTTGTTCTTATGAAACATTGGAACAATGTTGTTTTGAGATCATTGAACAAACTTTACTTTAACAAAATTCCCAAAATATGCTCATAATGTTGCAAGTAAATGTTTTCATTTTGTTAACTCGTCACATTACTAGAACGTTTTAAAAAGAACATTCAACATCTCATTTCTCAATGATATCCTCAAAAACATTTTCTTTGTTATTATGAAACATTGGAACAATGTTATTTTGAGATCATTGTGCAACTTGTTACCTCAGAGACATTCCCTGAACATCTTTTGAATGTTGCAGTTAAAATGTTATATCTTAGTTTACATTTAACGTTATAGGAACATTTTTTTGAATGAGAAAACATCATTAAAATATTTGTTAAACATTACATTCAAATGTTTTCTTTAGAACATCAACTTGTAGGGAATGTTAGCCAAAGTTCTGGGAACGTTCCCTGCTAGCTGGGAGAACACTCTGGACCTCAGACTGTGGCGAAGGTTCATCATCCAAAAGGACAATGACCCAAAGCACACAGCCAAGATAAAAAAGGAGTGGCTACAAGACAACTGTGTGAATGTCCTTGAGTGGCCCAGCCAGAGCCCAGAATTGAACCCAATTCAACATCTCTGGAGGAATCTCAAAATGGCTGTGCACCAACTCCCCATCCAACCTGATGGAGCTTGAGAGGTCCTGCAAAGAAGAATGGGAGATACTGAATACTTATGTATGCTTTATATAGTCATTCTTCTTTTCAATAACAGTCATAATATTTTTTGTGCAGCAGCAACCACAGCCTCCCAGACACTGTTCAGAGAGCTGTATTGTTTTGCTTTACCATAAATCAACCAATTAAGAAGGGACCACATCTTTTCAATTAGGTTTAGGTCAAGTGAGGAAGGGGGCCATGTCATTATTCTTTCATCTTTAAGGCCTTTACTGGTTAGCCATGCAGTGGAGTACTTTGTTGCATGCGATGAAAGATGCAGACATTTTCTGTGCCACTGCTTGAAGAAAGTGTCTTCTAAAAACTGGCAGTAGGTTTGGTGTAACATTTCCAGTTCCCCTTCCCTGAAACTGCCACTTCCCTATTCAACACTGATCGGAACTACATTTCCCATAACCGGACTCTGTAACATTTCCTGTTTCCTTTCACAGAGAACTACATCTTCCCCTTCCTGGACTGATCAGAACTACATTTCCCTATACCTGGACTCAATCATCCCAATTCAGTACACCTGCTCTCACTTCATCTGTATATAAGACACAAACACTCCATTGCCTCTTTGCGAGGTATTTTGAGTATATTTACATTCTCTACTGAGCATTATAATCTTGTCTTGTTGTTCCGGTTTTGACCTTAGCTGTGACTGTGATATATTTCTGCCTTGGAATATCCGTTTTGTACCTTAGCCCATTCTCTTGTGTTTGCTATTCTGGCCTGAACCCTGCTGTGTTTTGTTATGAGTCTGCCTTGGAGATTGTCGGTGCTTTAGTCTTGGGAGAATACTGTTCAAAATAAACATTGTTCTTTTTACTCTGGAGAAGTGATTTGTTACAGAATACCTCGCCTAACATAAAATGGCTGGGAGTGAGCCGTTTTCCAGTGGCTGGGCCCAGGAGGATCCTCTATGGGACCTCTACGAAGCCTCCTATGAGGACCTTTTAGTCAGGGAGGCTATAGATGGGGACTACATTCTTCCCTGTCGTGTCTTTGAGACACCTGCCCCTTTTGAAGCTCCAAAAGAGGCACCCAGTCCTAGTTCTAAGAAGGCTACTACTCCCAGTTTCACTATGGCTACCAGCCCCAGTCCGAAGAATGCTGTTACCAGCCCCAGTTCCACGGTGGCTGCCAGCCTCAGTGCCAAGAGGGACTTCGTCCTCACCATGTTACGGAAAGACCCGGAAGTGGACAGGAACTATCGGGAGTGGATGACCCAATACGACCAAACCATCAGTGACCGTCCAGAATTGGTTAGCCAGTTCTTCTCATGGAGGGTTGGGAATGGATCTATCAAGACGGAGGCTGAAACCTTCCTTTTGAAGAGGCTGCTTACCAGATCTCTGCATCTCCGGACATATTTGGACATTGGGGCCGCTCGATGTCCTGGCGGGACCCTGATAGCCCAGGTTCAGACGCCTATATGTCGGTTAGGAAAGGTGTCCATCACGTCCCGGCCACAAGAGGCCGGTGTTTTCACTCCACGGCCAGCTAAGGTCACCCAAGTTTCCAGACCAGAAGAGGTCACCCAAGTTTCCAGACCAGAAGAGGTCATCCTAGTTTCCAGACCAGAAGAGGTCGCCCAAGTTTCCAGACCAGAAGAGGTCGCCCAAGTTTCCAGACCAGAAGAGGTCGCCCAAGTTTCCAGACCAGAAGAGGTCGCCCAAGT
>JACXGM010025643.1:0-15217 GCA_016801145.1 Umbra pygmaea | reverse complement strand
ACACACACACACACACACACACACACACACACACACACACACACACACACACACACACACACACACACTAGCAAGGTGTGTAAATACCTGGGAAGGTTAATAAATTGATACTTATGTCCATTGAGTATTGTATGATACTAAAATTCCCCAACACTGATGTGAGAGAAGGTAAAATGTCTATACTCCCTCACGGAGAGGTCCTCTCCCAGCGGGCAGCCAGCTCACTCCATATTCACATTTATTTTTCAAACATCATTACTAGGCTACCATTTGCATTTGAATAATGCTATTTTAGGAGAAACATGTTGTGGGCTAAACCACAATATAGAAAGTTGATGTTGTTTAAACAGTTAATGTAAATGTGCCCTAACCATATTATGCACACTCCACTCCAACTCCACTGCACTACACTCAGGCTGTTTGACTTATTCATGATGTCATCAAAAACTATTGATTCTCCTGCTTTAGGGATTTGGTGTTGTCAAAGCAAATGGGTGATGCTGCCTGTGATTTCGATTTCTTATTCGTTATTCAGTTCAGTACCAAATTTTCAAGGACTTTTTTACCCCACAGAAGGCCTAGGTCCAATAGCCACGGTTCACCACTGTGTAAATCAGGTAGTGATGGTAAGATTTTATGCACAGTTGTTGTTGGGTGGTGTTTAACTCACACCCATAGGAGGGAATGTTAAGGTCTGCCCCTGGCCTTGTGGAAATAGTGTATAGGCTGTAACTGAAAGGTTGCTGGTTTAAAGGTATGCTACACACTAGAGGGTTCTATTTAGCTTGTCCAAGTCATTTCTAGGACTGAAATATGTGATACATACACAAGCCACAGGGAGCAGTGGAATATAATTTTAGCAGGGAACATTTCCTATTACTATGTAACATTGTGTATTGACAGGGGGAGCTAAATATAAAATTGAATGTAGTCCTATATTTCCCATAAAATGTCTGTAATACCGATCACGCTACTCGTCCTTTTGCTGGTTTCACATGGTTCTCCTTGATTTTGTTCTAGCAGTAATATGTATCATTCAGCGATGTTCCTATTAAGAGGGGCACTGACAAATGCACAAGGTTTCACAAGGCTTATATTTCGGTCCAGCCAGTGTTTCATGGCCTGGGCAAATCCCCAGTGACATATTTCACAAAACCCTGCCATTGGTGTAGCTGTTTCAAATGTTATTTCTCAGAGTGCTTTGTTTGTGTTGGTCTGAACAAATCAGGCAAACTTCAGAAACATATTGGTTTCTCAGCAAGAAATACATTTTTTCAGAGTGCTTTCTTTCAGTTAGTGGTGTTGAAATATACGTTTGAAACAAAGGAGAGTTTTTAAGATAATTGACATTCCCAAGTAAAAAAAAGTATATTTAAATGTACTTGAAATGTATTTTATTTATCCTAAATATACTTCTAATATATTATTTTGGTATGTATATTTTGAAAGTATACTTCAAATATACTTAAATACATTGAATACATACTTATGGTTAACCATAAGTATACTAGAAGTATAATACTGGAGTATAATTTAAATGTACTTTTTTTTACTTGGGTTTGCTGATTATTTTGTTGAATCAGACACAAAGGCACACTCACAACAAGACCCGAGGACCACAAATGTTGCGAAGGACGTTGCTGTTGATCAGAACATTTCAAATCGGGAGCACTTGACCCCAATGCACCAGAGTAGATTATTAGTTTTTGCTTCAATTGACTTGACTAATGAGGAATTTATGATTTTATTAAATCACCTAGGAGACAAGATGAGAGACTCAAGAGGTCGAGAGGGCCCTATCTTTGATTTAGAGTTTAATTCCAAGAGAGAGAAAGGGGATAGGAATTTAGATGGATAGAGTGTTTCTGACTCTATTTTGATGCACCTGGATCCAAGCCAGCTGTTCTACTTGTTCGGGGGTGTATCCACATGAAGAAAAAAAAGACAGGCCGAGCGAAAGCCAAGTTTGAGCCACACCTGCAGTCGCACAGTGGTAATTACGAACATTGGCCTCATCAATAACGCTCTGCCTTATGCCAACAGTAAACCCAGTTCCTTTTGCATTGCTTGTTCAGGGGTACAGGCAATTAGCCACTCAGATTAGCACATGACTTTGACAAAGTCAGCCTTGAGTAGCAGCAGGCTGCAGGCAGGGTTGTCATCATGCTGATGACCTTATGCTGGCATGCTGGTGACCTTGCCACGCGATAATGTTTAAATTATTTGTGCTGAGTCTGAAGATGGGAGTCACATTAAAGAATAAACCAATGTGTCTCAATAGGGCGTTGGGCCACCATCAGCCATCAGAACAGCTTTATAGTGCCTTGTCACAAATTATATGAGTCTCTGGAAATCTACTGGAGTCAAGCGGAGAGCACAATCTAACTAATTGGCCCAAACTCTCCAAATAGGTGTTAAATTGGGTTGCGATCTGGTTAGAACAAAGGTGATGGCATATGACTCATGTCATTAAATGACCCCTTGTGCCCTGTAGATGGGGGTCATGTATTCCTGCAAGCGACCACTCCCATAGGACAGATGCATTTTCAAAGCAACATGAGAAAACTAACATAGCTTTAGAGGCAAACTGATCAGTGCATCATTTACGACTATTTTTTATTATTTTAATGTGTCTAGGGAAAATATATACAGTGATCGCAAGTCGAAACTGACCAACAGTGACACATTTATGTTCATGTTATTTGGTAATATCTGTCAGTGTGTGTGAATGCTATCCAGGAGCTGTTCAAGGGGTTTGTGAAAAGTCCCTGCATTCTGTAAGTTAGCAAACACTCTGTATTAATGTGTCTTGTTATGTCAGCGTCTGTGCCGCTGTTGTTAAAAAGCACGTAGAAATCTTATATGTATATTCGTTATGTGCTCGAATCAGGAATACCCTGCAACCCACTCAGATACATGTCCTGGATTTATAAATATTGACAGAAGTCAATGCCTGCCTGTGTCCCTCTCTCTCCAACATGAACCGCCTTACAAAACGAGAGACAACGAGGCCACAGCAGAGCACAGAGGCCCTAAATAAAGGTCAGAGGAGCATCGACTGCCGGGGTCTCCCCAGGAAATTTCTTAGAGGGGCTATTGTGTGGTTGCTCTGGAACCCCAGCCAGGGCTGATGTTCCATCCACTGCTGACAGGTGAGACAGCAGGGTGCCCTGAAGGGGTTCATTACTAACACACCCACCAGAGGAGCTCCCGCCCCCTCCGGTGCAATGGCTGGTTGATATACGGCGGGAGAGGGACCAAACGCTGGCTAGGGACATGAGAGCTACCATACAGGCGGCGGATGCGGCCGCACTTTCTATGTGGGCTGCCATCCAGAGGGCTCGGGAGGTTGGCATAGCAGCGGGAGCGGCTATCATGGTGGCTTGGGTGGCTGCAGGAAAAAGGAGGGCAGTGTTGACGCCTCCAGAGCCGGAGGCTGCTGTGGACCAGCTCTCGCTGCTATGCACCGGAGTCCAGTACAGCGCTGCCGTCACCACCGGAGTCCAGTACAGCGCTGCCGTCACCACCGGAGTCCAGTACAGCGCTGCCGTCACCACCGGAGTCCAGTACAGCGCTGCCGTCACCACCGGAGTCCAGTACAGCGCTGCCGTTAATTGTACATCATTGTACTTGCACTGGGCCGTATCTACCAAATATATTGACAGCTGATATTCGCAGTACACTTCCCAAACCCCAGATTCTCCCCAGAAATAAGCATGAGTTCATAAGGGACACTCGGTCACATTTGTAGATATCTGTACTTTTTAACACCAGACTGTATAATGGGTAGAATATTTTTGACTTTAGTGCATATCGATATGTTCCCATCCCGGAGTAAAAATAAGTCTTGAACACAACATTTGGGACCATGACGTTCAGAGAGAATCTGCATAATATTCTAGCATATCGCCATAATATATGTAAATATCTGGACTGAAAAATCTCCAGATTCCCAACCTTTTTTCCCAATGTGAGAACAATGCTTTTCTGCACATGTGTGTTTTATGTCACACTAAGTGTAGAAGTGGTTTGGGTGGAAGGATTCATCCAGGCTAGCACATTCTATTTGAACACATCTTCCTTTTTGATTCCCTCAGATCCCTCCACACCTGCAGTCTGTCTGTTAATCAATGCTACCTTTGTTATGCTACCTTAGACCACTGCATAGCTCTCATCAGACTTTTTTCTACTGTTATTTTGTGTGAAATGTGTCCAGAAATTGATTAATCAACCAGAACCCTTCATGGATAAAAGCTGATGTCCTTGCATGTGTGTTCTGTGTGATTGTATTAGTACATGTGTAGCCATATTTGTGAGCTGACATCAACATTCCCCACAGTGTTGACCAGCAATAAACCCCAAAATGCACCCTTTCCCAACCCCCATAACCACTCCAACCCCCTGGGTAAAAACATAGCAGACAGAGGCTTACTCATCTCCATCCCCTAAACCCTCCTGACAGGTCATATTGTGACTCAATGTTAGTCACACCGAGGAGAATTCAACATGGGGTGAAAGAAATAAAATAATTTAAAAAAAATAAAGCATCTCCAGCAGTGGTCCATCAGTCACTAGTGGAAAACCTCCAGGGAAAGGACCAATGCAGTACGATCCCTGAGTAAATCTTCCTTTTAATCACCATGACAATTGCTTGATTAATGCTGAACCATGTAACTTTCAAATTCTTAGAAAACTCAGAAACAAATTAAGCACTATTTATCTAAAAGATGCATTGACATATCAGCATCACTGATTGTGCTCCTTGAGTTCCTTTCATCGCGGATTGCAAGCTGCACTGATGTTCACCCGAGTTTTGCAACAGTGTTTATCAGTGTCTAAGCAGATTTTCTTTCTTCTAATTGAAAACCTATTTTCTGCTCAATGTTTCTTCTATCGTTATTACATTGTTTCGCCATTGTAAATTCAAACACAATTTTTTTTTGCCATGCACTTCTTTGAGTCTGTCCTAGGTTTTGATGTGGTACTTTAAATGCATCACTTACTGAGTGAGATTAGATTTTTCATGCCAACACGCGTCCCTACCAATGATTTGTATAGCAGCAGGGTAAAACGCACAGAATTTCTCCATCTGTGGCAATGGGGCATTCTCTTATTGTGTGAACTCATTCCACAATTCAATCTAATAGAATTACTTTTTTTGTACAAAAATCATACGTAGTTCAGCTTTAATATTGCATTGTCAGCTTTAAAGGTGTGTCAGTCAGTCTGCCATTGTCCACAGGGAACCTGAGATGGACAGTGGTCACTTGTGGATCCAAATGAATAAGGGTTTCAGGAAAGATGCAGGTGCCAATGTTATACTGTTCAAAGCTGTGTAGAGTATTTAGGGGTAGAGTAAAAGGAGACTGTGTCTGTGTTGAAAGGGTGGAATAGAGGAAAGGACAAGGTTGTCTCTCCATTTCAGCATTGCAGGACTATGCCCGTCTTAGGCTGTAAACAGCTTTTTGTTAAAGTAGATGTTTTTTCCCCAAAGAAACATCAAAGGCTCCTTTTCATACTGTTAGATAAAATTTTATTTTCTCTTTTTTATTAATCCAGCTCTGCATACACAGGTTCCTTAATTTTTTATCTTTCAGTTCAAAGCAAACTTAAGAGAAAATAAAGTTAATTAAAACAGAAATGTTTTTGGTAGACAAACCAAACAAAATAATGTGCCATATTATTTTACACAGATAAAGATGTTTATGTGGGGAAAAAAACAATAACATCTTGAAAATTGTGCAGTTCCAAAGGTTTTGTAAGAATTTGAAGTTTTACGATTATTATAATTATTGGAATTGGTAGAATTGTTAGACGTCTTAAAGAAATTAAACATGTTAGAGTTTAGTATTAGTCATTTTTCAGTACAATTGTTAGAAGTATTAAAGTTTATCTAATAATAATCTTTAAAATGAGCAGTAGTATTAGTGGAACAGTAAAAATTGAAGAATTTGTAGTTATCATGGGTTTGAGCCTGACCAAAATTTGCATAGCGCTGCCCGGGATTTGGGTTAGATAAATCAGATTATGTATCCTACCACATCGCTCTCCGGCATTTTCTTGTGTTCAGATCGAGTGCCTGTATATTCAATCACTGAAGTATAGTTGGTGAATGTAATCATCCTGTAAATGAACCAACTAAAGGCTTCTGTGTCTGGTGAGCAGGGCGAAAATAATTGGCGGCTCGGGCGACATGTGGTTGGATTAACCATGTATGTGCCCCTCGTCATCCCACAGATCTGTCGGAGCTGCCGACAAGGCAGGATTAGAGAGGGAATTGGTAAGGGAAGAAAATCTGGAAAAATCACGAAATAATTTAATAAAAATAGAATTAGTAGTATACTGTATGTTGTATTAGTAGTATTTCTGTTACTATTAGTAGAACTTGGAACAGTGGTACTAGTAGAAGCATTAAAAAAATATTAAAGTCTTTAAAGTATTACAAATAAGGAAATGTTCACCCTTGAGAAACCCATACGTGGTTTGTATCATATTCCAGACATTTCTAGGACAGTAAGCTGATATATTTGTTCTTTCCATCAGTGCATTATGTAATTGATCATTAGCATACCCGTTTGTTATCATTGTGTCACCTTGCACTGGCCGATATACTGAAAAGGTAATCAGGTAATTCCTCTGAAATGTGGCATGTTACTTTCTTCAACAAAAGTATAAATAATTCTATTTTATGGCAAATAAAGGATTTGGAAATATATACATTGCTCTTTTCTACTGACACACTAATGCAGAACACCATTTTTTTATTATTACAATTATATTTGTGTCAAACAATATCTAGGGTGCCTAGGATTTTTGCACAGTACTGTACATATATACATACAGATGTAAAAAAATGTTTAGGCACCCCTAAAAATTTCAATGATTTCCATTTATAAATAATTGTGTGTTTGGATCAGCAATTTGATTTTGATCTATCAAATAACTGAAGGACCGAGTAATATTTTAGCAGTGAAATGAGGTTCATTGGATTAAAAGAACATGTGCAATATGCATCAAAATGAAATTAGACAGGTGCATAAATGTGGGTTGTCATTTTGTTGATTTGAATACCTGTAACTATCTAGCACTGATTAATTGGGAGACACAATTAGTTTGGTGAATTCATTAAGCCTTGATCTTCATAGACAGGTGCATCCAATCATGAGAAAAGGTATATTAGGTTGCCAATTGCAAGTTGTTGTTCTCTTTGACTCTCCTCTGAAGAGTGGCAACATGGGGGCCTCAAAACAACTCTCAAATGACCTGAAATCAAAGATTGTTTAACAATATGGTTTAGGGGAAGGATAAAAAAAGCTGTCATAGAGATTTAAGCTGTCAGTGTCCACTGTGAGAAACATAGTGAGGAAATGGAAGACCACAGGTACAGTTCTTGTTAAGGCCAGAAGTGGCAGGCTAAGTAAAATATTGGAGAGGCAAAGGCAAAGGATGGTTAGAACGGTCAAAAACAGCCCATAGACCACCTTTACAGACCTACAACATCATCTTGCTGCAGATGGTGTCACTGTGTATCGTTTAACAATTCAGCACACTTCGCACAAGGAGAAGCTGTATGGGAAAGTGATGCGGAAGAAGCCTTTTCTGCACACACGCCACAAACATAGTTGCTTGAGGCAAGCAAACGCACATTTAGACAAGCCAGCTTCATTTTTGAAGAAGGTGTTGTGGACTGTTGAAACAGAGATGGAGATATTTGGTCATAACAAGGGACGTTATGCATGGTGGCAAAAGAACACAGCGTTCCAAGACAAACACTTGCTACCCACAGTAAGATTTGGTGAAGGTTCCATCATGCTGTGGGGCTGTGTGGCCAGTGCAGGTACTAGGAATCTTGTTAAAGTTGAGGGTCACATGGATTCCACTCAATTTCAGCAGATACTTCAGAATAATGTAAAGGAATCTGTCACAAAGTTGAAGTCACACTGCTCAAAATCTACTATGACATTTATGCAGAGTGACAAGTACAATGTTCTGGAATGGCCATCCCAGTCCCCACCCAAGTAAAAAGAAAGTATATTTAAATGTACTTGAAATGTATTTTATTTAGCCTAAATATACTTCTAATATATTATTTTGGTATGTATATTTTGAAAGTATATTTCAAATATACTTAAATTCATTGAATACATACTTATGGTTAAACATATACTAGAAGTATAATACTGGAGTATAATTTAAATATACTTTTTTTTACTTGGGCAGACCTGAATATAATTTCTAAAATCATGGGGGTGATTTGAAGCGGGCTGTCCATGCTTGGCAACAATCAAACCTAACTGAACTGGAGATGTTTTGCAAGAAGGAATGGTCCAAAATACATTCGTCCAGTTTCCAGACACTCATTAAAGGTAATAGGAAGCATCTAGAGGATGTTATTTCTGCTAAAGGAGGCTCAACTAATTATTGATGTGATATTTCTGTTGGTGTGCCCAAATTTATTCACCTGTATAATTTTGTTTTGATGCATAATGCACAATTTCTGTTAATCCAATAAACCTAATTTCATTACTGAAATATTTCTGTGTCATTCAGTTATTTGATAGATCAAAATGAAATTGCTGATCCAAACACCTAATTATTTATAAATGAATATCATGGAAATCGTCAGGGGTGCCTAAACATTTGCATACAGCTGTACACAATCAGTTAAAACAAAAACATTCCTCACAGTAAAAATCCTTAGCCAGTACACTGAATAGACCAAAAGACACTAAGGTACTCCATTCCAAACATGAGGTGCTAAACATTAAAAAGCAGATCTACTGAGCTCAGTGTTTACCAAGAAGTCAGTAATGTTAACCAACCCTGTGATCATGTATTATAATCTGACATTTTAAGTTCCAACAGAGATTAAAAGTATGTTTTGGAGCATACATAAAAGGGATTTATAAACAAGTAAGTAGTATACAGGTTTTTAAAGTGGTCCAGCTAACTTTCTGGTAAAGATGCAGTGAGGAGTATTAAAACTTCCAGATGTAATCAAACCAAGAGCAATATAAAAAAAAGAGTCAAGGGATCTCATAGTTGTATCTGTTGCACTGTTGTACAGTCATGGTAAAATGTTTTGAGAATGGTACAAATCAGTCGCGGTCGGTGGATCTTAATTGGGGAGGACGGGCTCATATTACGCTCGGAACCGGAGTGAATGGAATGGTGCGCAACGAACAAAACCAATTGTTTTTTGATTTGCACACATTCCATTCACTCCGGTTCTGATCGTAATACGAGCCCGTCCTCCCCAATTAAGATCCACCGACCGCGGCTGGTACAAATACAAATTTTCTGAAAAGTCTGCTCCCTCAGTGTTGATGATGGCAATTTCAAATATTCCCGAATGTCATGAAGAGTGATCAGATGAATTGCAAAGCTCCTCTTTGCCATGAAAATTAAGGTAATCCCCAAAAAACATATGCACTACATTTCAGCCCTGCCACAAAAGACCAGCTGCCATCATGTCACTGATTTTCTCGTTAACACTGGTGATAGTGTTGATGAGGACAAGGGTGGATATCACTCTGTCATACTGATTGAGTTAGAGTAACAGACTGGAAGCTTTAAAAGTAGGGTGGTGCTTGACATCTTTTCTTCTTCTGTCAACCATGGTTGCCTGCAAGGAAACATGTGCCATCATCATTGCTTTGCACAAAGAGCTTCACAGGCTGCTAGTTAGATTGCACCTAAATTAACCAATCATTGGATCATCAAGAATGTCAAGGAGAGAGGTTAAATTGTTGAGAAGAAGGTGTCAGGGTGCCCAAGATAGTCCACCAAGCACCAGGACCATCTCTTTAAGTTGATTCAGCTCTGGGATCGAGGCACCACCAGTGCAGAGCTTGCTCAGGAATGGCAGCATGCGGGTGTGAGTGCATTGGCAAAGACTTTTGGAGGAAGGGCTGGTGTCAAGAATGGCAGCAAAGAAGCCACTTCTATCCAGGAAAAACATCAAGGACAGACTGATATTCTGCCAAAGGTACATAGATTGGACTGCTGAGGACTGAGGTCAAGTCATTTTCTCTGATGAATCTCCTTTACTAATGTTTGGGCCATCCGGAAAACACCTTGTCCAGAGAAGACAAGGTGAGCACTTGTCCTGTGTCATGCTAAAGGTAAAACATCCTGAGACCACTCATATGTTGGTTTGCTTCTCAGCCAAGGGAGTGGGCTCAATCACAATTTTGCCTAAGAACACAGTCTTGAAAAAAAGAATGGCACCAACACATCATCCAAGAACAACTTCTCCCAACCATCCAAGAACAGTTTGGTGATGACCAATGCCTTCTCTAGCATGATTGATCACTTAGTGGCTCTGGGAACAAATCATCTACATTTTGGGTCCATGACCAGGAAACTCTCCTTAATCCCATTGAGAACTTGTGGTCGATCCTCAAGAGGCGGGTGGACAAAATAAAGCAAATTCTGACAAACTCCAATCATTGATCATACAATAACGGGCTGCCATCAGTCAGGACATGGCCCAGAATTTGATTGACAGCATGCCAGGGCGGATTGCAGAGGTCTCGAAATAGAAGGGTCAACACTGTAAATATTCACTCTTTGCAAAAACTGAATGTAATTGATAATAAAAGCCTTTGACACTTATGGAATGCTTGTACTTATACTTCAGTACACCATAGTAACTACTGACAAAAAGATCTAAGAACACTAAAGCAGCAAACTTTGTGGAGACCAATACCTGTTTCATTCAGTATGCAAAAGTTTAGGCGCCCCTGACAATTTCCATGATTTTCATTTATTAATAATTGGGTGTTTGAATCAGCAATGTCATTTTGATCTATCAAATAATGAAGAACACAGTAATATTTCAGTAGGGAAATGAGGTTCATTGGATTAACAGAAACTGTGCAATTTGCATCAAAATTAAATTAGACAGGCACCCTTGTAATTTTGTTGATTTGAATACCCCTATCCTCTGTGGGCTCCACTGGCTCCCTGTCTCCCATTGCATTCAGTACAAAAAACTTCTTACCTCCAGGGTTGCTCCCAGGCTTTTGAACTCCCTCCCTCAATCCATCCATGACTCTGACTCTATTAACATCTTCCTCCACTACCTTAAGCCTTTTCTGTTTAAACAAGCCTTCCCATAGCCCCTGCCTCCTCCCCCTGTGTTGTTGTCTTTTTACTTTGTTATGTGTTTTACTAGTTTTGTAAAGCATATTTGGGTCCTTGAAAAGTGCTATATAAGTACCCTTTTTTATTATTATTATTATTATTAGTATGTCCCGATACTGGCATACTGGTTTACTATATACACTGCTCAAAAAATTTAAGAAACACATTTTTGGGGCAAATAAAAGTGACAACAGGTGCACGTGAGAGGCAACAGCAAGACAACCCCTAAAAAGGGAATGGTTATACAGGTGGTGGCCACAGATATTTGCTCTTTCCCAATCCTTCCCGACTGATTCTTCTATAGTTTTGCATTTTGCTAGTGTTCTTGTCACTACTGGTAGCATGAGGCAGTACATCCAGCTCATTCAAGTTTCACAGGTAGTCCAGCTCCTCCAGGATCGCAAATCCATACGTGCCATCCACAGAAAGGTTTGCTGTGTCTCCCAGTACAGAGTCAAGTGCATGGAGGAGATATCAGGAGACAAGCCATTAAACAAACAGACCTGGACAGTGGTGTAGAAGGGCACTGCTCCTTTGTGTGTGGAGGAACAGGAGGAACACTGCCAGAGCCCTACCAAATGACCTCCAGAGTGTTACTGGTGTGCATGTTTCTGACCAATCTGTCAGAAACAGACTCCAAGAGGATGGCATTACATCCTCTAGTGGGACCTGTGCTCATAGCCCATCACCGTACAGCTTGATTGGCAGGTCCGCCGTTAACACCCTGTTATCTTCACAGATGAGAGCAAGTTCACACAGAGCACATATGACAGCATGACTGGTTTGGCGGTAAGTCAGTGTTGGTCTGGAGAGCCGTATCCTTGGAGTGTTGCACAGACCTTCACATGCTATCCAATGACAACCTGATTGCTGTTGGGTACCAGGATGAAATCCTTAAACCCAGTGTCAGACCTTACGCTTGTGCAATGGGCCCTAAGTTCTTTGAGGTGCAGGACAACGCCTGGCCAGTGGGTGTACACAGTTACTGCACGACAAAGGCATTGATGCCATTGACTCTCTCTCACATTTCCCAGAGGTGAATCCAATTGAGAACCTCTGGGATGTTTTGTATCACTGCAGTCAATGCCTCCAAGTTGCAACACAAACTGTCCAGGAGCTCTCTGATTCCCTGATACAGGTCTGAGAGGAGATCCCCCAAGACACCATCTGCCGTCTAATCAGGAGCATGCCCAGGCGTTGTCAGGAATGCATACAGGCACGTAGGAGCCATATACACTACAGTACTGTGTCACATTATGAGTCGCCATGATGAAATTCATGGAAGTTAGAAAAGCCTGTGATTTCAATTGTTTACTTTGATTTGTGGTGTAAGTTTGAATCCAGCTTTCAATTGGTTTAGTGATTTTGGCCATTGTTACGAAATTTCCTTCTCAACAACTTACACAATGTACATTCAAGATTTTCTATTTTGTTCATCGAGACCCGATATGTGATTTCAGGGTTTTGAGCAGTGTATAACCTTAACGGTATATGTATATTTTACCATCAGTGTTGGGTATAACGCATTACTAAGTAACACGTTACACTAGTCAGACTACTTAAAAAAATAATAATAACCTAACGCGTTACTTTCAAAATTCAAGTAATTATTTACTAGTTACATTTATAACGAGAAAATTAGTTACATTTACGTTATACAGGTCCTTCTCAAGAAATTAGCATATTGTGATAAAGTACATTATTTTCCATAATGTAATGATAAAAATTCAACTTTCATATATTTTAGATTCATTGCACACCAACTGAAATATTTCAGGTCATTTATTGTTTTAATACTGATGATTTTGGCATTCAGCTCATGAAAACCCCAAATTCATATCTTAAAGAATTAGCATATCATGAAAAGAGTCTTTAAACGACCTATTAACCTAATCATCTGAATCAACTAATTAACTCTAAACACCTGCAAAAGATTCCTAAAGCTTTTAAAAGCTCCCAGCCTGTTTCATTACTCAAAACCGCAATCATGGGTAAGACTGCCGACCTGACTGCTGGCCAGAAGGCCATCATTGACACCCTCAAGCAAGAGGGTAAAACAAATAGGCTGTTCCCAGAGTGCTGTATCAAGGCACCTCAGTAGGAAGTCTGTGGGAAGGAAAAAGTGTGGCAAAAAATGCTGCACCAAGACAAGAGGTGACCGGACCCTGAGGAAGATTGTGGAGAAGGACCGATTCCAGACCTTGGATGACCTGCGGAAGCAGTGGACTGAGTCTGGAGTAGAAACATCCAGAGCCACCGTGCACAGGCGTGTGCAGGAAATTGGCTACAGGTGCCACATTTCCCAGGTCAAGCCACTTTTGAACCAGAAACAGCGGCAGAAGCGCCTGACCTGGGCTACAGAGAAGCAGCACAACAAAACAACAACAAATTTTGCATGTCATTCGGAAATCAAGGTGCCAGAGACTGGAGGAAGACTGGGGAGAAGGAAATGCCAAAATGCCTGAAGTCCAGTGTCAAGTACCCACAGTCAGTGATGGTCTGGGATGCCATGTCAGCTGCTGGTGTTGGTCCACTGTGTTTTATCAAGGGCAGGGTCAATGCAGCTAGCTATCAGGAGATTTTGGAGCATTTCATGCTTCCATCTGCTGTAAAGCTTCATGGAGATGAAGATTTTATTTTTCAGTACGACTTGGCACCTGCTCACAGTGCCAAAACCACTGGTAAATGGTTTACTGACCATGGTATTACTGTGCTCAATTGGCCTGCCAACTCTCCTGACCTGAACCCCATAGAGAATCTGTGGGATATTGTGAAGAGGAAGTTGAGGAAGTTGTCGTATTGTTATTTAATCCGTATTTCATTAGTGCCCCTCCACGGCAATCAAGAAAGGAGAGATCTTGCACTTAAAATTTTAATGCGCAGAGTTATGCAGATTGTTTTTCCCACTCAAATGTTTTGGACCAAAATTGCTTTTTTCTTCTATGGCGTCTACAACGAGTTGAGGTATGTTATTTTCAAGTTATATTTTTCTTGGTTATTCTAATAAACATGCGTTGAAAACATGCATAATCTTACAGAAAATGTCCAATGTGCTTTAACAGGCGATGAGAACGCACTTTATGGAAGTTTTCTACATGCAATAGGCTACATAAGGTGCACAAGGATTCAAGTGCGTGTTGGCTCATCCATGTGAGTTTATCAGAGCCGGAGCTATCGCGCCTCGAAATCGGTCATGTTTTTTTTACTTTTGCCAGTAAGACGTGAAAATGACAAAATAGCAACGCTGCAATGATTTAGGACATCATCCTGCCCAATACCAACATGGTACCAATATGGTTGGAAAGAGGGGGTTCCACTGATAAAATAATGCCAATGCAAATAATGAGGAGTGTGGATTAATGACAGCCAGAGATATCGCATCACAAAGTTGGGTACTTTTCACTGACTATATTTTGGTAAACTAAAAACATTACAGTCAAACAAGGAAATGGTGCAACAAAACATTTATTTTCTGTAGGATACACACGTAACTGTGTAGGGGGCGGGGTTCATTGAATGAAATAAAATTTCCTATTTTTCATGCATTGCTATAAAATTTGGCCCTTCACTTGGTTTCAAAAGCTCAATGTGGCCCTCAAGCCAAAACAATTGCCCACATCTGCTTTAGACTCAATATTTCTGGTTCAGGCCTGCTCAATGTATTCTCCATGTGACTCCATTAATTTCAGTAGCATTACTAGGAGTCAAATCACATTGCAGATTGTATGAAACTCCACATAATTTTTTATCTGTATTTCTTTACTCAGTTAAAATTTGTTATATACTCAAGACATTGAGATGAAATTGGTTTTAGATACAAACACTCACACATGCTTTAGAAATAGACTGATCATATTGGTCAATTGGATCATGCCCAGAGAAAGTAGTTACCACAAGTCTGCACTCAACATGATCAGGCAATCACTATCTAGTGGCAGCAAGGTGGTCTAATTGTTTAGGGCCCATGATTCATTTTTGAAGAAGCCCCCAGAAGAATGGTTCAACCCCCCCCACACACACTACCAAGGTGAAGCCTTTATCATTCTGTTTTTGAGCAAGACAGTTAACC
>JACXGM010025642.1:0-15214 GCA_016801145.1 Umbra pygmaea | reverse complement strand
CCCCCAGCAGAACTATGGAATCCCCAACTGGAGCCCCATACAGGACTCCATTCAAGGTCTCCAAGAAGGCCGAATACTCTGAACTCCTGTTTGGTGCATATGCACAAACAACAGTCAGAGTTTTCCCCCCAGCAACCCGCAGGCGCAGGGAGGCGACCCTCTCGTCCACCGGGGTAAACTCCAACGTAGCGGCGCTCAGTCGGGGGCTTGTGAGTATCCCCACACTCGCCCGGCGCCTCACACCCTGGGCAACTCCGGAGAAGAGAGACTTATTGTTCATTTTAAAATAATTATTTTAGGTGTGAGCCAATGTTAATGTATAGACAAAATTGACCCAACCTTCAGAGTCAATATCACAGGCATGGATGTATTAATAACGAGATGGAATGATCTCATTCATTTCAACGGAGAGAGCTTGAAGCCCAATTGAACAACTTTTTAAAATGATAGCCGAGCATACTGCGCAGCCTCCACTGAGCATGATAACGTAGATGTGATGTGAGCAATGTCCCTGAAAGCGGTAAATTTAATTTTAGACGCGTCTGAAGAATCTGCTCCCATTTGCATAGACAGCATTCCCGAATCTTGCTCATGTAGAGACTTGAGACCATAGTTGAAATAGAGAAAGAAATATTTCACTTGGTTATGAGACAGGAACTAGCATACGTTTACAAAAACTGCTGATACGGGGCCATAACGTGAGGTACAAGGTATTGGAGCTTTTTATCCATATTCCTGTTTCTTTAGAAATAAACAATGGAGAAATAGAGTCTTTAAACGCTACCGATTTCAATTTATTCGCTGTCAAAGTGACCCCTAAACTCATTGGAATGAATGGAATGCTAACGTGTGCTGATAGCCTGGTAGCATCTGAATCGCTACATTCAAGCCTCAACTTCCGGATGAAAAGCTACCGCCTTGATCACAGGCTGTGATGAACCCACATGGACAAATCATACCTCATTCTTTGTAGCAGAACACCCTCTTTCCATCGTTACCAAGCATTATATTCTATCATGTATGGTTCAGGAAATATGATATTGAGAGTTCATCATGCATCAGTGAACTATGTGTCGGCCATTTTGTCAGCCATTTTGTTTTGTATCTCTTAGTCCATACCACCATTAAGGAAGGCATGTATGATACACATGTATGTCAAAACGCAAGTCAATCAGACTTGTTGTTGATTTTAAGAGGATTTTTATAGGTGTGGGTAAATGTTCATTTATGGGCAAAAGTGACCAAATTTTGAGAGTCAGTATCACAGGCTGTGCTAAACCCACATGGACAAAACACACCTCATTCTTTGTAGTGGAACTTCCTCTTTCCATTGATACAAACCATTACTTTCTGTCATGTATGGGTTAGCAGATATGACATTGTGAGTTCATCATGCATCAGTGAACCATTGGGTCGGCCATTTTGTCGGCCATTTTGAATTGTATTTCTTAGTGTTTATCACCCTATAGGGATGCAAGTATAAGAAGTATGTATACCGAATGCCATGTCAATTGGACTTATTGTTGATTTTAAGATGATTTTTATAGATTTTGGCAAGTTTTCACTGTACAGAAAAATCCAAGATGGCGGAATTTATGGGTTCTTTAGGCTTTTTTGATCATCCTGACGAATAAGGCAGGCACACAAAGTTTCAGCACTATATGTCAAATGGGGTGAAAATGGCAGCATGTGGAAATTAATAAATTAAGGAAAAACATACCCGGATTTGAGACTTGATATCACCGGCTGTGATGAACCCACATGGACAGTTCACCGAACATTCTTAGTAGCAGAACTCCCTCTTTCCATTAATATCCACCATTACATTCTATCATGTATCGTTCAGGAAATATGACACTATAATGTCATTATTTATCACTGAACCATGTGTCGGCCATTTTGTCAGCCATTTTGTATTGTATCTCTTAGTCCATATCACCATTAAGGAAGGTATATATATGAGACACCTGTATGCCAAAGCGCAAGTTAATCAGACTTTTTGTTGATTTTAAGATGATATTTATATTCGTGGTCAAATGGTCATTTATGGGCAAAAGTGACCAAAATTTGAGAGTCAATAGCACAGGCTGTGATGAACCCACATGGACAACCCACACCTTATTTTTTGTAGTGGAACTCCCTCTTTCCATTGATACCAACCATTACTTTCTGTCATGTATGGGTTAGCAGATATGACATTGTGAGTTCATCATGCATCAGTGAACCATTGGGTCGGCCATTTTGTCGGCCATTTTGAATTGTATTTCTTAGTGTTTATGGGGGCATTGATTTTAAGATGATTTGTATAGGTTTTGACAAATTTTCACTGTACAGAAAAATCCAAGATGGCGGACTTTATGGGGTCTTGAGGCTTTTTTGATCATCCTGACGAATAAGCCGGGCACACAAAGTTTCAGCACTATTTGTCAAATGGGGTGAAAATGGTAGCATGATGAAATTAAAAAAATAAGAAAAAACATACCCAGGTTTGAGACTTGATATCACCGGCTGTGATGAACCCACATGGACAGTTCACCGAACATTCTTTGTAGCAGAACTCCCTCTTTCCCATGTTATCATTCATTAATTTCTATCATGTATGGTTCAGGAAATATGACACTATAATGTCATTATTTATTAATAAAACATGTGTCTGCCATTTTGTCGGCCATTTTCTATTGTCTTAGTCCATATCACCATTAAGGAAGGCATATATGAGACACCTGTATGCCAAAGCGCAAGTCAATCAGATTTTTTGTTGATTTTAAGGTGATTTTTATACATGTGGTAAAATGGTCATTTATGGGCAAAAGTGACCAAACTTTGAGAGTCAATATCACAGTCTGTGATGAACCCACATGGACAACCCACACCTTATTCTTTGTAGTGGAAATCCCTCTTTCGATTGTTACCAACCAATACTTTCTATCATGTATGGGTCAGCAGATATGACATTGTGAGGTCAGCATGTATCAGTGAACCATCGGGTCGGCCATTTTGTCGGCCATTTTGCATCGTATATCTTAGTGTTTATCACCCTATAGGAAGGAACGTATGCGACACCTAAATATCAAACGGCAGGTCAATCGGACCTATGGTTGATTTTAAGTTTGTTTTTATAGGTTTTGTCAAATTTTCACTGCACAGAAAAATCCAAGATGGCGGACTTTATGGGTTCTTGAGGCTTTTTTGATCACCGTGAGGAATAAGGCAGGTACACAAAATTTCAGCATTGTAGGTCAAACGGGGTGGGAATGGGGGCATGTTGAAAATAAAACAATGAATTGTGTACTGTCGCGCCCCTGGTGGGGGAATTGGGGTGGGCCTCAGCGTGGTAGGTACCCGGGTGCTATAGTTTCAGGGGGCAAAATTATAGCATTTTCTACCGGGGACTTTTTGAGTTATTCAGTAGTTTCAAGGAAAAGCGTAATAATAATAATAAATATAGTTGCAAGCAATGATGGGACGGGGTACTCCGATATGGCAAGTATAGGAAAATAGGCTTCCAATGGTACCAAACATTACTTTCTAGCATGTACGGTTAAGGAAATATGACATTGTGAAATTACCGCCCTTGTTGCGGTTGTAGTCGAGCACAGCGACCGGTTTCCCGTCGGGCCGTTCGCTGATCTCGGCGCGCGTGTGCCGCGTGCTCAGCAGGAGCACTGACTTGCGGCTGCTGCCGCCGCAGCCGCCGTTCCTCCCGTGGGCCGCGTAGGACACCAGGAGTGCGGCGCGCGTGAAGGCAAACTTGGACGAGAAGGCTGCGCGCCCCGCTCCGTCGACGAGGGCGCGCGGCAGCTCGGTCCTCTTGCGTCGCACCGTGCCGACCAGGGTGACACGCCTCTCGGCGAGCAGCCGGCGAGCCAAGTCGTAGGAGGTGAAAAAGTTGTCGCACGTGAGAGATGATTACAATGACAGCGCGCGGTGTTCCTTTGTTTACCCTTGGCCCGTACCACACACACACACACACACACGCACACGCACCTCTGAAGGGAACCAGCTGCTCGTCCACGGTCACCTCGGGCCCTGGGTTGTAGAGGCGCGGCAGCCGCTCGGCCCACGCGTCCCAGACCTCGCGCACGGCCGCGAGCTTGTCGCCGGCCGCGCGTCGCTCGGCTCTCGTGGCGCGATCGTTGAAGCGCAGCATCCTCGAGAGCCTGTGGAACGCTTTCAGGGGCATGGCGCCGCGGAATTTCGCCCGGCCGCTCTCGGCGTCCCAGAGGCTGCCCGCGCTCGTCGTTGCCCCGGACCTCGTCCTCCTCGTCCCAAGAAGAAGAGGAAGACGAGGACGACGTGACGCCGCGCTGCCGCTCATCCTGCTCGTCGTCCAAGTCCGAGTCGCTTTCCTCGCCTCGGCGCGCTTCTCCTTGTCTCGTTGATTCTTTTTCTTCTTCTTCTTCTTCTTCTTCTTCTTCTTCTTCTTCTTCCTCTTCTTCTTCTTCCTCTTCATTTTCGTCTAGCTCATCATCATCATCATCATCATCATCATCACCGTAGTCTTCTTCTCCTTCCTCGTCGTCGTCCTCCTCCGAGGCGTCTGCCGCAAGATGTCCCGAGGTTAATGTGTGAGACTCACCAGAAAAAGAGAGAGAGAGAGAATATTAGTAGGGGTTACCGTGGGGTGTCCTCGGCACCGTGCCCGGGCTCCGCGGGGCCTCCTCGGCGCCGAAGCGATTCCCCCGGTAAAGGGGTCTCGTCTAAGCCCGCGATTCCTCGCTTCGAGATCCCCTCGCGTTCCAGAGTGCCCCGCTAGGGCCCGGAGCGGGCGCGGGAGCCGCGGGGCGTCCTCGGCACCGTGCCCGGGCTCCGCGGGGCCTCCTCGGCGCCGAAGCGAGCTTTCGGCGAGATTTTTTTCAAATTTTTAAACCGGAAATATCGCCCGAGGCGACACGGAGTCCGCGGGGCCTCCGATTCCCCCGGTAAAGGGGCCTCGTCTAAGCCCGCGATTCCTCGCTTTGAGATCCCCTCGCGTTCCAGAGTGCCCCGCTAGGGCCCGGAGCGTGCGCGGGAGCCGCGGGGCGTCCTCTGCTCGTTGCACGGGCTCAGCGGGGACTCCCGTGCGCCGAAGCGAGCTTTCGGCGAGATTTTGTCTCATTTTTAAACCGGAAATCTCGCCCGAGGCGACACGGAGGCCGCGGGGCCTCCGATTCCCCCGGTAAAGGGGCCGCGGCTAGGCCCGTGATTCCTCGGCACGAGATCCCCTCGCGTTCTCCCAGGCCCCGCGGCCAAGGCGCGGAGAGGGCGAGGTAGGCGCGGGGCCTCCTGTGCACCGCGCCCGGGCTCAGCGGGGCCTCTCGCGCGCCTAAGCGAGCTTTCGGAAACATTTTGCCCCCCCGCGGGGCGTCCTGCACTCCGTGCACGGGCTCAGCGGGGACTTCTCGGCGCCAAAGCGAGCTAAAACGGGAAATTTCGCCCGAGGCTACACGGAGCCTGCGGGGCCTCCGATTCCCCCCGGTAAAGGGGCCGCGGGGCGTCCTGCGGGGACTCCTAGGCGCCGAATGGAGCTTTCGGCGACATTTTGTCAGATTTTTAAACCGGAAATATCGCCCGAGCCGACCTGGGCTCAGCGGGGCCTCCTGCGCACCGAGCCCGGGCTCCGCGGGGCCTCTCCTGCGCGTGAGAATCCTTCGGTCTTTGCCGTTGTCTACGCTCGTTCCCTAGCGCGGGTCACAGGGACCCGCTAAGACGGCGCTCGTGCGGCAGAATCCCCACCCGGGGTCACAGGGACCTGCCAAGACGGCGCTTGTCTGTCAGAATCCAGCCCTGGGGTCACAGGGACCCGCCAAGACGGCGCTCGTCTGCCAGAATCCAGCCCCGGGGTCACAAGGACCCGCTAAGACGGCGCTTGTGCGCCAGAATCCAGCCCCGGGGTCACAGGGACCCGCCAAGACGGCGCTCGTCTGTCAGAATCCCCGCGGGTCACAGGGACCCCGAGGACAATGCGAGGGTTATTGGTCTCGCGCTGGCATCTGCCGACCACGCGGGGTCATGCGTGCACCAAATACAACGCATGCGCCGCACAAACATAGAGCTTTCGCTTTCTCCCACACTGGACCAGTAAAAGCATTCTCTAAGACGTCTGTAACTGTTGTTTTTGGCATAACCGATGACATGAGGCTTCTGCAAGCCAAGGCTCGGGCCCGTGAACACGACACTTGGGTGCGCTTGATTGTCTGCGACTCTTTGTCCCTATCTAGTGGCCATGTCATGTAATGAGCTAGACTGAGAGAAAGATGGAGAGAAAGATGCAGAGAAAGATATACACAATCAATGAGAGACACAAACACGTTCAATGGACTGTCGAGTTCTTTACTTTTTATTTCAGTGTCATTCATTCATTCATACATACATACATACATACACACATAGTCATAGTACATGCTGTACAGTCACAGCGTCTTCTAGATTTGGAGCGGCCTCGGTAGCTCGCATTCTCTTGTGGTGACCTGTTTTCTCGGCCTGTGGTTTCGTTCGCTCGTTTCGATCGTCCTCGCCGTGTCCGTATGTGACACAGCATCACAGCGCGTGCTCCACGCGCTGCGATGTTGAGCGTTGCACGTGTCTCAGGGGATAGCCGTGTACACTTTTCACATCAGGGTCGATGTAGCACGCAATCGTGGCCAGTAGAGCGTTGAGATGGTGGCAGTGGGTCAGCTCTACGTACATGGGTCTCGTGAACAGACTGCCCTCGGGTCCTATCATCACGTCGACCCCGTCGTGGCTGACTGAGGTCACGTTGACACGGTCCAGTTTTTCCTTCGCGTGATCCGTGAGGGTCCTGTTCTTCAGAAGGAGGCAGTTGTACCACGCGGCCATCACTCTAGTCGTCGTCGTCGTTGTCGCGCTAGGGAATCCCGGACTGGATCGAGGGGTCGTGTGTACGGGGTCGAATTCGGCGATCAGAGCGAGTCGAGTTGCTTGCCTGCTACATGAAGCCGGACTGTGAATGGTACGGGTTGACACTTCTGCTCGCGTAGTCTCGAGCCGAGCCAGTCACGGTCACCGCGTCCGGGATGTCTCTCTGCACGTCGACCGTGATCCTCTCGGGCTTCGCCTTCAGCACGTTCGAAGTCAGCACCATGGTCACCGCGTACATGATATAGATTATGATGTTGAACACGGCTATGGCGCACTCCATGTTATGCAACCTCTGCGCGTCGCCGATCAGTGGACGGTACAGTAGCTCCATGCAGCCCGCGATCACGGCCATGAACAGCTCAACGTTGAGCATGACGAGGCACACCAGCACGGTCCTGGTGCTCCTCGTGGACTCGGGATCCCTGTGCTGCGACGAGGCCTCGGAGTAGTGGTCAATTTTCCGCCTGCTCTTGGCCGCAAAGTAGCTGAGCACTATGCTCACGACCATGGCCAGACAGCCGAGCGTGACCAGGACTATCCCCGCGTGGATGTACGCGTACTCGTATTCGGCTGCGCCCCGGGCGCGGCGGGTCGACGCCGCGCTCTCATCGGAGGCATCGGCGTCTCCTTCTTCGTCCAGCCTGACCGCGTGCCTCGTGCCGTGCTTGTTGTCAATAAAGTACAAGATGTTGTTGGGTATGGTGAGAAAGCCCACGATGACCGACGTGATGATGGCGATGGCCGCTCCGAGCTTGCCCCTGAAACGGGCCGTGTTCAGCACGGTTCCGCCGGGGAGCGCGGATGACAGCCTGTTGTTAAACACGTCCTTGCTCTTAGATATGAGATTGTCGAAGGCTCCCAGGTTCATTTTCTTATGATTCATAACTGCCGCGGGCGATTCCCTGCGTGTGCCCCGGTGCGCTTTCCAATTTCACCTCGCTTACTCATGTCGCGCAACTCAACGATCGACTCTGCGGTCTGCCCTTCGAGTGCGGTTCGCTCTACGGAAGCGAGCCGAGAACCGTGCAACATTTAATACAGTGAACCCCGGCGACCCCGCAAAGCTCCACGAGGCCGCGATCGAGTTTCGATGCTCAGACGGCGCGCTGTGCACCAAGTCTACGGCCGACCACCGTTGGTACAAGGTGCAGGGCATCACCAGAACCCTAGACGCTATGCCGTGCCGCAGGAAGCGCTCGTCCAGTCACAACATGATCAGCATGGATCTGTTCGCAAGGGTCGCCAAGGACCTGACGGCGAACCCGCGGAGCGAGCTCGAGTGGGTGCCGGAGTACGTGAGAAACCTGAACGCGCCCGAGGTCAAGGTCTCCGAGATCCAGGAAGAGCTGCTGCGAATATCCAGGTATCGCGCCCTGACGCCCGAGGCCTGCAGACGCCTCTGGAACAGGAGCTGCATGTCCACAGGGATAGGCGTCGCGGTAGACGCGCAGTGCAAGGATGTGTTAAATGGAAAGAAGACTGCGGTCGACGTGGGCCCCGTGGCTCGCCTCGTTCTCGCGCAGCTCGAGGCTCTGCGCCTGACTCCCATTTGCGCAGGCCTCAAGGTCGCCGGCGTGCCCAGGCCTGACGGGTTCGGGGAACCCGGATCCTACACGTACCACAACGGCTGCACGCAAGGCTGCAGGTCTCTCGGCGACACTTGCGACTTCTATACCGAGGTGGACCTCGTGGCCCGCGACACCGTAAACGACACCGTGACGCTGCTGGAGCTCAAGACCAGGAACAATGATGTGCTGGACCGGGCCGCGTTGTGGCGCTACAACACGCAGCTGTGGCTCACCTGGGTCATGTTCTCACTCACGTACCCGAGCATGGCTGAGCGGTCCGCGGCGTACCTGGTGATAATCAGGCCGGGGACCAACCGGGTCACCGTGCGAGGTTGTCTGAGGCCCACCATTTCGAAGAGCGTACGCGCCAAGTTCCCGTGGCTGACCTGTTTCTGCCCCCAGGTGCTCAACTGTCTGAATCCCATGTGTGATGCCGCGGTGTCGAAGAGAGCGGCGGCTTCGTCCTCCTCCTGGTTAGACCCCAGCGACTTGTGTTACAGGAATGTACTTTTCAACCGAGAGAAACTCAAGTGCTGCGGGAAGAGTGTAGATGCGGCGACCTCAGGAGACTCGGACGACACGTCTCGTGTTGACGGCGAGCGCGGCCAAACTTGCGCCAATGCGGTGTCCTGAACACGCATGCATGCACGCATGTGCTCGTACATCTGAGCACAGAGTATACGTCATCCAAACCGAGTTTGGTTGTCCAATCCGGACCCCGCACCCACACCCCGAAAAAAAAAATATACAACAGTGTATATAAACGCCTCGACCGAGGATGTAGACCCCGTGTGTGTGTGTGTGTGTGTGTGTATACAGCTCTCGACTCCTCGATTTAGCGGTGTACTATCTCCCCGTTCCACGTGTGGGCAATTGTGTAACGCTCTTCTATCGACATGGGTTTGAAACACAACGCTATCCACGCGATACTCACGAACCCTCACCTGGCGCCGTTCAAACTGATCGAGAGACCGCGCGAGCGGCAGGATTGGACTCTGATAGACCATCTCATGGTCATCTACAAAGTGAAGGAGAGCGACTACGTGGAAGACGACCCGCGGGCGTCCATAGTGAACATGGCCAGAATGCTGGCGGGTGCCTACGTGTGCGAGAGTGCAGACACCCGGTGTTTAGTGCTCGTAAAGGATGGCGCGCAGGCTCAGAAGCCTGCCGTGAGGGAGAGTCGAGACACCTGTACCTCACATAGACTTCTGTAAGCGCAATCTGCCCGCCATAGAGTACACCGCGATGAAGCTATTGGCCGACATGGGTATGAAAAATAAGGTGTTTCTAGTGACCGGTGCCAAGGGAGCCTCACCTGAAGGTGGACTCGTACAGGGCACCTCAGTCGTCGATAACCTGGTGTCGTTCCACCGGAAGTACCTGGACTACCTGGAGGCACGGAACGAGAGCGTATTTGCTGACGCGCTCAAAGAAGAGCCGCACTTACTCGAATTCGCGATGCCCAACGTAGACGCCGGCTACGCCGACGGCTCCATAAACAGACCCGAGGGACTCGAGGGTGTCTTTGTGGCGATGTTCGCGGACCCCGAGACTCAACACGTGTCTGTGCTGCGAGACGCGTGCTGTGCGACGTCTCGGACGAGGACCTGGACCTGGTGATATCCGTTTTTGCAAGCCTACACGTGACGTTCGAGGATGTTCTGGGCACTCGGGGCAAGGTCAACTTTGAGAAGAAAGTAGCTCTGTACCTGTACCTGAGCGGGATCAGGGGATCTCTGTACTGCACATTTCTGTCTAGGTTCTTTGAGTCACGAGACTCGCAGGCCATATTGGCCCACTTGGAACTCGCCGTATACCATGGCCAAATCAGCGCAGAAAGGGTCTGTGAACTCTTTGATAGGTTATACCCTGCGTGTGCCGGCGAGAAGAGAAAGATCTCGTGTCTGCTGGATGACGATGCACCCGCAGAGCTCGAGCCAGACCATGGTTCAGAACCTAAGGCGAGCAAAGACCTGAAACGGGTCTTGAACGCACTCAACAGTTTGAGCGCCGCGTAGGGGAACGGCACGGTGCCGAGGGGCAGTTACGGCCGTTTTCTGAGGTTGAGCCGAGCGGGCCGGCATTTTTTCGTGCGCGTAAAAGAAGATGTACTCGAAGACGAGAAGGTGAGAATGGAAAAGCTGTTTTTCATGGCGCTGTGCGGCACCGATTACAACGTTGTTCCCAGGGGTCTGGGCGCCAAGATTCTGATGACCGGAGCGGTGATCTACCGCGATGCGTTTTCCGTGTGGTGCAGAGAGCTCAAGAGTCTACTGTGGGACGTGGGGACGCGGGACTGCGACCTCTACAGTGTGGGTAAGAAGCTGGCCATGTTCGCCGAACTCCTCGCAAAGACCCAGAGCAAGTACTGGACCGAGGCGAATTGCGTATTGATGGCTAGGACCATGAAATACGTCTGCGAACTGTGGAACCTGGAGAGGCCGAAGCCCGGACCCGAATACGTGTTCTCTGTGCGCGACGGTGTAGTCAACTTTGACTGTCGCGAATAATCGCTGTTTGTCAATGCCGCGAATTACATGTAATGGGGAAAGGTGATGAATGGGTTCTCGATGTCGATGCTATCCATGGGTTTCTATGCGTGCAAGACAAGGCTACCGATGTACTTCTGGTTCTACTGGGACAGTGTGTGTTTGTGTGTTGTGTACAAATAAACTCTAGCGCTGTCTCTCAGAGTGTTTCTGTACCATAATGCTTTGAACTAGGTCCCGCATGTGAGGGCCGGGACACTGTTTGTGTATTGAACAAATGATTTCCACTTGCAATAAAATAAAATACTTTCAAGCGTACGTGTGATGCCATTTCTTACATATCTCAAACACATTGAATCACATATAACAACAACAGTTAACAAATTAAAAACTGAGACACAATTGCCATGTACACTTTCCAGACAAGGGTCTGATGTTCCATAAATGGGTTGAGGGTTCCTAGGACCTGATACACCTTGTGTGTTACACATAAATGCACACAGAGAAAAGAAGCGAGACTGCCCGTTTGAGTAAGGTGACAGTCAAACACAGGGCTTTTCAATTCAACAACTTTATTTCAAATACACAGATACAACTCGTTCCTAGTCCCCTGCGAGGACCAGAACACTGTTCATGTGTTGAACAAATGTTTTTTACTTGCAATAAACTCAAATACTTCAAACGTACACTCGATGCTATTATCAATATATGTATATATATATCAAGCTCATTGAATCACTTATGAAATAAATACAGAGACACAACTGACATGTACATTTTTCAGACAGGGGTCTGATGTTTTTAAATGGATAGAGGGTGCCTATGTGCTGATACCTCTTGTGTGATACACATCAATACACACAGGGAAAAGAACGGCCTTCTTCTTCGACTTATCGGTCCTCGTCTTCTCACGATGATGGGCTTTTCGCATCGTCCTCATTGGCGCAGCGTGAAGTTCTCGCAGTCAGCAACTCCGAGACAGGACCCCAGAGTAAAAGGGTGCGAACCGAGCCGGACGACGTGAACGGACAACCTCCTGCTAGGATCCACACGGCCGTTGTCAGCCACTGGCGCGATCGGGTTTTGCGAGAAATGTCGCGTTCGGGGAGTTCCATTAGTAATCCTATCATGCTCCTCGGCGCGGGACCCCGGGGTGCTTCAGATGATCGAACCCCGAACTCGCGAGTCGGGTCGAAGCGAGGCTATTCAGCCGCGATGGCCGCAGACGCTATATTCCACATGTTCCCCGAGCCCGGCGAGACGCAGGATCTGGAGGCGTGCAAGATCAGCGAGAACGATCGCTTCATAGAGAAACAGTACCCGATGTTGTACATGAATCTCAACGCGCCCGATCACCTATCCATAGTCGACGTGTAGTACGAGAACGCTGCCCCTTGTGCGACTTAGACAGGAACACGTAGGATTCCATCAAAGTGCTAAAGCCCCACGAGGTCAAGGGCTACCTCGACTCGTACGACCACCGATTCACAGAGGAACAAGTCAACGTTCATCTGGCCCACGCCACGAGGGGTGAAGATGTCATCGGGGTGATACAGAACATGGCCGTGGACCTGCTCGGCAAGTCGTACTCGCTAGCGAACGCCGCTTCTCTGTGCATCATGAACCGCGTAAGAACGCACATGGGTAGACTGCTCTTAGTCCCGGACCCGGAGGTGGCGAAGGTTCACAACGACTTTGTGAAACAGTTCAACAGGCTTGCGGCTACGTGTCAGTCGCTGACAAAATCTAAGCACAACGAGACCGAAAGAGCCCCCGCGACCAACCCTTTGTTGTAGTTTCCCGATACGATGAGGATTCACAGTAACCGAGTAGAACATTAGGTACTATATAGCACACCTTAACCGTATCACCACACAGTACGATCGAGGGCGGCGTCCTCGTTTATTGTGTATGTAGAAATATATATATATAATATATATATAATATATCCATCCTCATTATATTCATTCCGGATTCCTTTACCACTCACTAACTACCCTTGGTCGATGAGCAACCATGAGGCTTATGACAGCCCTGGCGCTCTCATGGCTCCCGTGTCTCATGGGCTCCCCGTTAGGCAACAACGATAAACCGTACGGCTACGCTCCCTACGCTTGGATCACCGTCAAATCGTGCAACACCCAGACGGGCTGGTGTCAGGGCAGGAGCTGTAGCGGCTTCGCTTTGACTGTGGACATGGACAAGTACAATCGCGCTAGTGACATGTGCACCCACTACTACCCCGTGGAGCATGGCGCTGAGAGCGATACCGAAGGCTCCATACTCAGCGCCTACGTTAGGAAACTGGACTATTACTTCGGCGATGACCCTATGGCCGAGTGCGGACCCGATCCCCAGTGTGCGGCATTCAAGCTCTTGAGGAGGACGCTGTACGCACCCGCGGAAAGCCGAGAATGGCCCGAGACGGACGACGTCCTGGCTATCCGAAACTCCCCGTACGCCTGTGCGCTTTCCTACGTGGGCCTCGGGGACGCGGAGTCCGTAGTCGCCTGTTACGCGCAGCTAGGGGACAGCTGTTTCATGTCCGAAGGTAACAGGTTCTGTATAGGCAATTACAGAACCCCTCAGGTGGGCATAACCAACGCGGACAGCTCCGCGTCGGCTCCGATCGCCATCTGCGAGGTCTTGAGTGCCGCGAGTCTAAAGGATCGGGACCCTGCTTACAGACCCACCGCGACAGAGATCCGGGACTTTCTCATACCCTCGTCGTGCGATGCCACCGTACTCTCTTTGGACCGAGCCGTGTACGGTTCGAACAATAGACTTTCGATCGCGCTCGACGTAGCCACCTTCTCCACCGTGGCCGAGGCGGGCCCCGTGATCATGAAGGTGTCCCTGGACGAGTCCCTCGTTCCCTCGATCTCACCCGCAGGCCTCGACTTCCCCGCGGTCATCAACACCGTAGGCGAAATGCTGGCCAAGGATATAGTGTCCACGCACTCGAGCGCGATCATGCTGGACGCGACTGACTGGGACGCGATCGGGTGTCCTGTCACAGACCGGCAATGTGCGAGTTTCACCAAAGTCGCCGCGGATCTCGCTTCTGCTCTGATCAAACACGGCGCGCGGAAACTCTTCCTCAGGCTGCCCAGATCCCAAAGGCTCTTGAGCGACATAGACTTCTCGCAGCTGAGCGATTTCGATGCGTTCGTCACACGCTGGGGTTGTGTCGACACGAGTCGAGTCGGACACTGTCAAAACATGTGGGCGTCCGGGAGCGGAGAGGGCTCCTCGGACGGGGTCATCTCGTACCTCTTGACTCTGCTGAGGCGAGGAGTGGAGGCGAACAGAGTCATCTTCACACTGTCGCTCACGGGCGGACTCAGGATCAGCGCGCTCGAATGTAGAGATTCGCAACAGAACGATGTATTCGAGGAGCTGTCGCTGGCCGCCATGGAAACCAACACTATGTTGAACTGCCAAGAGGACCTCAGCACCAAGTGCTGCTCGGGGTCCAGTGTCACCGTTTGGGCTAGGGCCAGGAGAGTGAACGTCACTGTGACATCGACCTCGTTCGAGACGCTCAAGCGTTTTCCAGAGCTGGTCGCGGTTGCGTTCGGTATCAATCAGTTCGTCGTCGCCCCGGTCGATTCGGATTTCAGACGTGGCGTTCGATCCGACGCCCCCGGGATACTAGGTATCACTTCGGCCGTACACAGGCTGAGGGACTGGAAGAGTCAGCAGATAGCCGCGGGCATGGCCACCTTCGGTGCGGCTACCGCGGCCGCGAGGCCTAGCGACAGACGCAAGCGCTCCCTGTCTGACCAGTCCGGAGTGGTGAGTCTGGACCCTATCAACGTTCCCGAAACAGAGTCGAAATCGAACACGGGGTGATAATGAAACCGGTCGAAGTTCTGCATTTCGTCTCCAACTTCACCCCGGGCATAGACTACATCAACCTGAACGTCAGCTGCATCAATTACGACGTTAGCGCACTGAGGCCTTGTCTGATTGCCATATGCGGAGATGACAGCAGTTGCAGGAAGGACTACGACAGGATCTGCAACTCGGCGCACGAGGTCATCAACGACGCTCGCAGGGCCGGAGAGCTGATGTGGGAAGGTCTCGAGGAGTTGGCCGTGCAGGAGAAAAAGGCTAAGATGTACGAGCTGCCCGACAACGCGCCCCTCCCCTGGCTGGACAAACCGCAGCGAGGCCGATCGAGGCGAAAGCGGTTTCTCTTCGCTCTGACAGGAGTTGCGGGCTTGGGGCTCGCGTGGCACGTTTCCGATAGGGTGAGCGCCTTGGAGCAGCAAATGGACTTGACCAAGT
>JACXGM010025641.1:0-15217 GCA_016801145.1 Umbra pygmaea | reverse complement strand
CCTACAGAAAGCCTTTTGACACCCAAAATATTTTTTGTCCAGGTGACTAGAGTGACAGGGATCAAGGGGACACTAACACATCCTCCTGGTTTTTTCAACAAAAATGTCTCACACCAACGATGAGTCATCCTAAAGGAATGTGGAGGTATTGCATTCTGAAATCTGCCACATTTCGCCTCCAAACACACTGGATATTTCATCAAATCTGATGTATCCCTAACTGCCTATTATTTCATTTCCACTGTTGGGTACCCTGGAAATATAATTTTGTACAGATAGCGTTTTACTCACTGTACAAAGAAGTGGAAGTAGAAGAGTAAAAATAATTTCGGACAAAAATGAGAAAAAGCTCTTTCAGAGCCTGAATGCTGGATGGAGATTGATGCTTGACCGGTCTTTTCAGAACTCCCCATGGGTGTTCTATTAAGTTGAGGTCAGGTGACATACTTGGCCACTGAATCTCTTTCACCCTGTTCTACCTCAGAAATGGAGCAGTGGCCTTGGATGTATGATTGGGTAATTATCATGTAGAAAGTGTGCACGGTAACCCAGGGTGTGGAGAGATGGTACCATATTCTGTTTCAGTATTTCACAGTACATCTGTACATTCAGGATTCTCTAATGAGGTGCAATTCCCAGACGCCTGCAGCACTCGTACAACCCCACAGAATAACACTGTTACCACCATGCTTTACTGTGGGTACCATGCAGCACTCATACAACCCCACAGAATAACACTGTTACCACCATGCTTTACTGTGCTACCATGCAGCACTCATACAACCCCACAGAATAACAATGTTACCACCATGCTTTACTGTGCTACCATGCAGCACTCATACAACCCCACAGAATAACACTGTTACCACCATGCTTTACTGTGAGTACCATGCAGCACTCATACAACCCCACAGAATAACACTGTTACCACCATGCTTTACTGTGAGTACCATGCAGCACTCATACAACCCCACAGAATAACACTGTTACCACCATGATTTACTGTGGTACCATGCAGCACTCATACAACCCCACAGAATAACACTATTACCACCATGCTTTACTGTGGTACCATGCAGCACTCATACAACCCCACAGATTAACACTATTACCACCATAATTTTTGTAGCATGGTCTTAAATAACTTAATTAAATTTAATATTTGCTGTCTTGTACTGACTAATCTCATTTGCAACCAATAAACCAGAGTTTCTGGAATATTTTATTGTATAGGATCCCATGGAATATATTGATCCTGAAATGGGACAGATGATTTCTGTTGGGGTGTACTCATTTACGCTGAATTCTGTACACCTAGAGTCACAACAGTATTGTTAAGGAACATGTTGATTAAACCCCACCAGGGAATCTGGTGTTTCTCAGCTGGTCGGGTTGCCTCAACATCCCATGACTAGAATCGAACTATGATCAAGCATTTGGGCCTCGAAGCTCAGATCCAGATATTCAACTGGATAATAAAAAGTGCTTGATGGGCCATGGGTTGGGCGATCTAGGATGGCTTTATCCTGTGGGTGTTGCAACCAAGTCGAATGTCTGCTAGGCATACATCTGCATTCATATGCTGAGAACGTATACACATGTGATTAGTACAGCACACGCTCACTTGAACACACGCAGGTCACTCATGCAAGCCACATTTGATATGTCCAATATAAAGGAACTTTGACGTAATTTACTATCTGAACCTGGTCACAATTCCTGTGAACCTGTGCATTAGCGCCGAAGCTACTCAGAAGCACAAGTCACACATCTAACTGTTGAAGAAGATTAATGAACAGGCAACATGAGCTGAAACCCAAAAGCTGAACTCAGTCCAAGTTTGCAACCTGGCTTGTTGCCAGATTTAGTTTCTTGGGGGTTAAAATGTCAACTAATCGGAGCATTGGACTTGGTGTTGAAGCCTGAGTGATTTAGCAGTGTGGAACATCCACTATAAATGACTTAAACACCACTACAGAACAGTACTTCCTGATATCTCTAGTTAATATTCCCTTGTCAGTGATCAATTACACACTTAAAAACACTATAGACACCCTCAGACCATAAAGCGGTATGGTGGGACTGCATGAAATCTGCACCAGTCGGTGTTAGAGAAATGCCCTAAAATAGTCAAAGACTCCTCCCACCAAAGACATTAAATGTACCAAATATTACCAAAGCAAGATCCGTGCATCATGTTGTAGAGGAAACAGGAGCCAGCACAGCTTATATTCTGAAGACATGAAAGATGAAACGAAAAAGAAATTAGAAGAAAAAAATCAAGTTGTGAGAGAAGAAACTAACACTGAGAGAGCATAATCTGAAGTTGAGCGCGCTTTCTCAAAATGTACCTTTATTCACAGACATGTTTGGCTTTGCAAGGCAATTGCATTTGATTAAATATGATTGGTAGCCTGATGGATCAATCACATGTCTGCTTCTTTTTGACCATGGTCCAAAAATGAGTACACCCCAATTAAGCTTTTAGGAATTTAACATGGTAAAATGCTAATAAACTGGAATTCAACAACAACCAATCATCTGTAACCAATCATCTCACAGGTTGCTGCAAGATAATTGACAGGTAAGGGTGGTATTTAACCTATACAATCTCCTCCCAGTCAATGCTGACAATTATGGCACCACATGGAAGAGAAGTCTTAAGAAAGTAATTGCTTTACGTAAAAAAGGTCAGAGCTACATGACATATAGTAAATTATTGCTAATCAGTCAGATTATAGTGGCAAAAGTTATTCAAATATTCAAATAGGATGGAATTTTGGCAAGCAGTCTGAGACGTCCAGGCCGTCTATTGTCACTAACACCTCAAGATTAATTTTTTGTCTTAAGAGTTGAGGAAAATCGCCATGCATGTTCATCACAATCAGGGTCAATGCCCAAATATTACCAGCCACTTTTCCCAAAATTCAAATATATTAAAGAAAACACCCTAGCACCTTCTATATTGCTTCAATACATCAAATTCATTATCAATATGTCTTAAGTAATATAGGAAAATTACTAAAGGGACTTGTTGACAAATTGTGCTAATATGTGTAGTATTGGATGTTCTACTACTACTTTTAGTCAGCTACTTTTACATTGTTCGTCAAACTGTAGGCAGTTTAACATTTGAGACGTGTAAATCTTTGCTGTTGTAACCTAACCTATGCCAATATATTTAATTTTACGTATGTAAATTCATTTTTTATAATCTGTTTAGAAAACGTCGAGGATTACTAATAAACTAATCCATACATTGGTTTATTTAGCTCCTTTTTAAAAACTGCAAATAGATGCTTCTTCAGCAATTAAACCAAACATAATCCAACATTATATTACACCAAACTCCTGCAGGAGTCAGGGAATTGCACTTCATTGAGGGCATCATGAATTCACAGATGTACTACAAAATATACTACGAGAAAATGCTAGCATCTCTTCACACCCTGGGTCGCCTGGGTCGCCATGTACTCTTTCAACATGATAATGACACCAAGACCACTGCTGCATTTCTGAGGAAGAAAGTGAACGTGATTCCGTGGCCAAGTATGTCACCTGAACTCAATAGAGTACCTATGGGGAGTTCTGAGAAGGCTTTAAGCATCAATCTCCATCCAGCGTCCAGGCTCTCCAGGAATGGAGATAGACTGAACAAGTTTGTGATACTGCCACGTTTATGTCCAAAAGTCTTAGTGCTGTCCTTAAAAATCATGGAGGCCATATAAAATATTAGATTTGGTAGAAATTGTGGAAGGGTGTACTCATTTTTTTCTACCTCATTTGATTAAAATATATTTTATATATATATTATTTTCTTACCCCAATAATATTGTTCTTCATAAAAACTATTATTTCACAGAACTCAGCTGATTGTTCTGGTGTTCACTTAGAAATGAATAATAACTTTAATTTTCAAAGGGGGGTGTACTGCTGATTAACTATATAGGTTATGTTTCAATAACTAGCCAATCAATGGCATTGTACCAAAAAAGTAGATGTGATTTGTCAATGAGACAACCAATCATATTTAATCAAAAGCAAGTAGTTGCAAAGGCCAACAGTAAATATACATGTTGAGAAAGCGTGTTGAGCTTCAGTTTCTGCTCACTCGTGTGATTTACTTCTCTCACGACTTGATTTTTCTTCTGAAAGTAGCATTGCATGCTTGCGGTTGGTCATCTGCGTGCTTGAGTTGTATTTCTTCTTTCTCCAGTTGAGTTTCTCAAGGGAAATAGAACTGCCTACGTAGATGACCGACTGGGACTAAATGTCCCTGAGGCAAAAATAGGGAAGTTAGCTATTGACTTGTGTCAGCTTGTGTTATTTTCCTATGATGAAGTCCAGGATTAGAGGGCCTCACAAACGGGCCATACACGTCCTACAGATCCCAGGGATGCAACCAAACAGTCCTGTGTTGATATCAATGTGAAGAATAAAAAGCATAACAACAAAAATTCAATTGATCTAAACTGCTTTGGAACAGCATAATTGAATAGCTGTAACCTGCCTTAAAGTTGGCTTCTGTTCCAGGAAATAAAGCAACCTTGTACAAGAGAGGTCAGACTAATCGCTCTCATATTAGTGATGAAGGCTTTGCAAACATTTTCCCACCAAAGGCTGAGGTGAATTGGGGGTCCATGGCCATGCAATCCTCTCAAAGCTAGGAGTGTAAGCGTCATTGTGGCTTTTCATTAGATTAGCCCATTTTAAAGCCCTTACAGAGAATGAACACCATTATTCACATTTTAATGCGTTCTTACCCAACACACACTTTAGACGTTTACTGAAATCACAATTCATACCGATAACAGTTTTTACAGCAAGCTTTATAACATTGGGTTAAATAAATTTGATATTGATGGAATTCACTATATGCCTTCGTCATCAATTCGTAACCTTGGTGTCATATTCGATTCAACTCTATCTTTTGGATCTCACATCTCTTCACTTGATAAAAACTCATTTTTCCATCTTCGTAACATTGCTCGTCTACGATCCTCTCTCGCTGTGGCTGATGCTGAAACTTTAATTCATGCATTAATCACATCACGCCTGGACTATTGCAATCCCTTATTTCTTGGTCTTCCCAAAAAACTAATTGCAAGATTACAGTACGTTCAGAACTCTGCAGCTAGAGTGCTCACTTCGACTAGGCGCTCTGCTCATGTTACACCTTTGCTTCATGAACTTCACTGGCTACCTGTGGCATCACGTATTCACTTTAAGGTATTGCTGCTAACATTTAAAGCATTAAATGGTCTTGCCCCTCAATATCTGTCTGACTTACTCCACCCTTACCGGTCCCTTAGATCAGCTGAACTTGGTTTATTGTCCATCCCTCGTTTCTGGTTGTCTACTGTAGGTGGAAGGTCATTTAGTGTTAATGCTCCTAAATTATGGAACTCGCTACCTCTCACACTACGTAATACCTCATCCATGGCTATATTCAAGACCCAGTTAAAAACATATCTGTTTAACATGCATTTTGTATGATGTGATTATTTGTATCCATGTGACTGTAATGTATGTCTGAGTGTCTGGGTGTTTTTGTACTCTATAATGGCGCTATATAAATAAAACTTCTTCTTCTTCTTCTTCTTCTTATAAATGGTTAGTGTATGCAATTAGACAAAATGGCTTTTTACAGTAGACAGTGCTCTACAATGGCCTTTTAAACAAGAAGCACATGTGCTCCTAAGTCAAAAAATGTAGGCACACACAAGGAAATCTATCTAGGAGCACTATACAAATATTGTTATTGTGGCACTTTAAAACATATTTACATTGTCAGATAGCTTGACACCTGCATTATACACCTTTTCATAAACATTCACTGCCTTACTCCGTCTCATACACACCTTCCCCCACTGACACCCACACACACCTCTGGAAATGCTCCAAATGTAATATTTGGCAATTTCAACTAAATATTTAATTTCTCTTATTTGAAAAATCTGAAAAAAAAGTATATGGGATAATGACTACACACAATATGCAGTGCTTTGTTACACAAAGAAAGCATGGCCTAAATTGCATAATTTATATCAAAGACAGACCAGCATGTATCTATTGACAATCTAAAATTCAACAGTGCATCTTTCAGGTACAAAAACTAAAAATGTAACACCAGGAAATGATTTCTGTCTCAAATATAGTCAAGGGCATAGGTGCAGGAGGTACCTATCAACCAGAGGTGGACATTTACTTGAGTAAAATTACTTTTCTGAGTAACTCTGGGTTCACAAGTTTTGGGAAGTCCCTACTTAAGACCAAATTGATCAGGTAAAGGGAGTTCACATCTTTCCAGTGACCATGATTGATATTTCCTTTACTCTTTCTAATTGTTTTATAGGTTACGGTTAAGATATGAACTCCCTTTACCTGATCAATTTGGTCTTAAGTAGGGACTTCCCAAAACTTGTGAACTCAGAGTTACTCAGAAAAGTACTTTTACTCAAGTAAATGTCCACATCTGCTGTCAACCCAAATGTTAGAGGCAGGTAATATGCACCCCCATATAATGAGAAAAATATGCTTCACATAAATCTGTAATCCGCCATTTCAAACTCACTCCTATGCCCTTGAATATAGTGTAGATTTATACTGATTACACAACACTTTATCCTAACTTTATTATTAATTTTTCACATCTTTTGTGGGAGGAGCCTTCTCTTCCTCAGTTCTTCCTGTGCATGGTCTATGGTAATCTGTTTGACAGACACTTTAAACTAGCATGACTAAATGTAGTTTGCTATACTAAAATAATTGTTCCACTGTTAACTTATAGCAGCCCATATAGTTAATGCCGAACTGCCATTTCCTAGGTTTGATTTAGAAGACTTCTCCATCCAGAAATGTCCATCAAACCATATCAAGCTACATTTGTGCAGCCTGCATGACTATCTGCCACCTGGGCACAAGCCACGTTATTGTGTAAAGTTTTCAATGCTTTGGTGATACAGCCACCTCATCAATTATTTAGTAAAAATATAATGCATACACATACTATGTCTGAAATACACAATAATCCAAAGAAAGTAGAGACGAGTTCTTCGGTGAAGCAGTGCTGGTTAGGGGCTGCGTGACAGAGACGTACTGCTGGCATGTGCCTTCATGATCACACGTAACATGCTAGGTGTAGAGGACAATGCGCTCAATCTGATAGGAATCTCTCAACAATGTCAACTCTGAAATCTTGCCAAAAATACTTTGACACATTTTGTGCTCTGACACAAATTATCTTATTGTTAACACATCCTGTTAAGAGCTAGCTATCTGCCTATCAAAGGCTCGTGCTTCCAGACTCCTAAATGCCGAGGCATTTCTACTATGCTACGATTGGCTCGTTAAGTTCTGCGTTGCATTAGGGTTTTTGTAGTTTTTTGTACACTTACCATCAATGAAGAAAATAGCATAGATTCTACAACTAGGAAAGTATTTGTTTTGGTGTGTAAAAACTCACACAAGCATCCACCTGCATGGATTTATCCATTCACGCACATCTAATTTTAGTCGGATATGCGAGTAAAACGGTCACACTGTAGAGCCCTGGTAGAAAGAAAATGTGATCAAAGGGATTAATACCTATGCATTTTGGCCCTCATTTATGAAACGTACGACCCAAAACAGGCGTATGACGGGCGTACGGCGATTCCTACGCAAAGCAAGGGATTTATCAATTTGAACGTGATCGTAGGCTGTGATAAAATTTCATGTCTGGTCTGACTTCGTGTACGCAAATTCTCTAGTGTGACTAACGGTGTTGATGGTATAACCACCCGGTTCAGTGAATTGTTGAACCAGCAATCATTGATGAATGTGTCTGCATCGCAACTACCCCATTTTGCAAATTACATTTCAGAATTACAAATTAATTGTATACAGCACATTGCTATTAAGTGGTTTATTTTTTCCCATTCACTTCGGGGTGGCCTAGAACATGAGGGCTGAAATTTATTGCAGCCTACGATCACGTTCAAATTGATAAATCCCTTGCTTTGCGTAGGAATCGGCGTACGCCCGTCGTACGCCTGTTTAGTTCGTACGCACGTTTCATAAATGAGGGCCAAAAGGTACAGACAGCTATGAAGATTATGGGAGTCAAAAACTATTAGCTCGTCCAGACAATCTATGAGCAAGCAGTTATTAGAATAAATAGTGTCTGATCCGACCAACATACTTCACTACATACTCATTTGTGCCGATGGCCATTAAGCTTATTAACAACACTACAATGTACTGTAGATATTCACCATAAGGGCTGTGCCATATATGTCATTATGTAGGCTATGGGGTTGTGTAATATGTTGTTGGACAATATGTTGGTTGTGCAATACATAGGCTAGTTGGGCTATCCAATATTTTACTGTGTAATGTATATTTATTTACATGTATGTACAGTATCTCACAAAAGTGAGTACACCTCACATTTTTGTAAATATTTGATTATAACCTTTCTACGTGACAACACTGAAGAAATGACCCTTTGCCACAATGTAAAGTAGTGAGTGTACAGCTTGTATAACAGTGTAATTTTGCTGTCCCCTCAATACACAGCCATTAAGGTCTAAACTGCTGGTAACAAAAGTGAGTACACCCCTAAGTGAAAATGTTCAAATTGGGCCCAAAGTGTCAATATTTTGTGGACACCATTTTTTTCCAGCACTTAACCCTCTTGGGCATGGAGTTCACCAGAGCTTCACAGGTTGCCAATGAAGCCCTCTTACCCACCATGACAACATCACAGAGCTGGTAAATGTTAGAGACCTTGCGCTCCGCCACCTTCCTTTGGAGGATGCCCCACAGATGCTCAATAGGGTTTAGGTCTGGAGACATGCTTGGCCAGTCCATCGCCTTTACCCTCAGCTCCTTTAGCAAGGTAGTGGTCGTCTTGGAGGTTTGTTTGGGGTCATTATAATGTTGGAATACTGCCCTGCGGCCCAGTCTCCGAAGGTAAAAGGATCATGCTCTGCTTCAGTATGTCACAGTACATGTTGGCATTCATTGTTCCCTCAATGAACTGTAGCTCCCCAGTGCCAGCAGCACTCATGCAGGCCCAGACCCTGACACTCCCACCACTACGCTTGACTGTAGGCAGGACACACTTGTCTTTGTACTCCTCACCTGGTAGCCACAACACTCACTTGACACCATCTAAACCAAATAAGTTTATCTTGGTCTCATCAGACCACAGGACATGGTTCCGGTACTCCATGTCCTTAGTCAGCTCGTCTTCAGCAAACTGTTTGCAGGCTGTCTTGTGCATGATTTTTAGAAGAGTCTTCCTTCTGGGACGACTGCCATGCAGACCAATTTGATAGTGTCCAATTTATGGTCTGAGCACTGACAGGCTGACCCCCCATCCATTCAACCTCTGCAGCAATGCTGGAAGCACTCATATGTTTATTTCCCAAAGACAACCTCTGGATATGACACTGAGCACGTGCACTCTAATTCTTTGGTTGACCATGGTGAGACCTGTTCTGAGTGGAACCTGTCCTGTTAAACCGCTGTATGATCTTGGCCACCGTGCTGCAGCTCAGTTTCAGGGTCTTGGCAATCTTCTTATAGTCTAGGCCATCTTTATGTAGACCAATTCTTTTTTTCAGTTCTTTGCCATGAGGTGCCATGTTGAACTTCCAGTGACCAGTATGAGGGAGTGTGAGAGCGATAACACCAAATTGAACACACCTGCTCCCCATTCACAACTGAAACTTTGTAACACTAACAAGTCGCATGACAGCGGGGAGGGAAAATGTCCTATTGGGCCCAATTTGGACATTTTCACTTAGGGGTGTACTCACGTTTAGACCTTACCAACCAGTGTGTTGAGTTATTGTGAGGGGACAGTAGTACACTAACTACTTTACATTGTAGCAAAGTGTCATTTCTTCAGTGTTATCACATGAAAAGTTATAATCAAGTATTTTCAAAAATCTGAGGGGTATACTAACTTTTGTGAAATACTGTATATGAAAGTATGTGTTGTATGTGTACATGCTGACATGTCTATTATTAATATAATGTTTTGTAAAGCTGCATTATGGATGGAGAGTCCAAAACAAATTTCTGTCCAGGGACAATAAAGTCTATCTCATCAATCAGCCGCTCCGATCAGGTAAGTTCAACCAGTCAGCCCACACGATTGTTTTCAGCTCACAACCCTTTCTACACTCAACAGTCATAGCAGTTTTTGTTGCGATGGTGTGTGCGGCCCCAGGCAGCTTGGAGGAAGCTCTGGGGATGTGATTGGCAGGTGGACCAGTGGGGGGTGAGGGGTCAAGCTGTGAGCCTGGCCTTCAAAGTGGTCTGGGGACCAGGGTGGGGGACCGATGGGCATGAGGCTTGGCCCCAGCAGCTACAGGGGGTCTTTGTCCTTCGCCTTACAGACTGGCCTACAAGAGACACTGCATTCTGGTGTGAGTCGGAGACAAAACATCCTATAATTACCACCTATTCACGCTTCAAAAGTTTTCAAATTCACTTTTCGCTATATTTGCATCGACAATTCAGTTGTAAACTTTTGTTAAGTGCCTTCTATAATAATTATGTCCACAAAAATCACTGTTGTGTTTTAACACATAATTCCTGTTTTGAAAGAGGTAATGTATAAGATAATGTATAATTCTATAGTGTCCAAATTAAGTATTTATGTTAAGTATATCTTGAAATGTAATTTCCATGCAACAACTGGCATGCACTACATCTTTATTTGTTGATTATTTTATATTATAAAATGGGTTCGGCAATATCTGCAATTTGATTGGCTGAAATTGCATTCCAATCCTATGACAATTCCCTGATATCCGCACATAGAATGTTGCCTTATCACTCAAGTGCTGTAGTATGTAATCAAAAAGTATCACTTTGCGGACAATTCCTTTCGCTTCAAATCTTAACACCAACTTCCAAATAAGAACATCTAAAAAATAAAAATGATTTTAACATGTAGACTTGCTAACCAGCTACAGGATTTAAATAATCTAATTTTTTTGCAATAGTGTTTTTTCGTGACAAAGCAATAGCTAGCTAATGTCAATACACTGGTGGTGGCTGGCTCGTTAGCCTAATTGTCTTTCCTACCTCTCACATTACACACCCTGGGTTTTCCAGAGCCCTTGGACAGAGTGAAGAACTGACTCCCTAACACAAACACTACTAGTGGAAATTACACCCGATACGAATTTATGGGACAGTTGGATTTCCTCGACTAGTTATGGGGCTTATCTAGTCTTATTCAAGGACTGGAAAAAGCCAAGGGCTTATCTATAAAAATGCTGCAAGTTGCCATACCACATATCACGGGTTGGGTTGTTTATCCATCTATCCCTAGACCCCTTTTTTCAAATTTAAAAATATCAAGAAATAGCCAACAGTTTGTCTGCTATTATTGCTCTGCCTTCTGTTTTATTTATATCAGGGTTTCCCGCACCACTTAACAGTTTAGGCGGCCGCCTTAAGAACAGACGTCTGCCCCCTTTAACTACACATTCCCAAAATAGTAAATCTGAAGTGTGTTGCATCCGAACAGCGCCATCTGGTGGTATATATGGTCATTGCGCTCAGTCACCAGCATCCAAGCAGTCAATCTAAATACCTTTGCTTTGAGGATATTTAATGTTTATGACACTTAATTCAAATTTGCTAAATAATTTGGAACGCGATGTATAAAAACTTTGATAGTTTGGAAACTACCATCTATCTCATCCCACAGAGTATAACACACTTTTACACACAGACAGTAATAATCCTATACACCACATACAGAATATACCAGTTGGTCAAATCCTTAGACTACAACATAACTGCAGTAGTAAACCTACTCGTTTCAAGTTCAACAACGCAGTACCATGTTGAGATGCATTGATGGATGAGGACGATCCTTCCTACTAGCCTGCGCAATTAAAACACACGCAATTGAAACACAAGTCACCATTCACAAAGCACTTGTCAGCTCACCTTGCCAATGTTGATTCCTCTGCTGTGTTTATTTCAGCTTGCAGAACACTGGGGGCTGATGAAAAATCATCTGGGGCTAGAGCCCCGGAAGCCCGTGTTTAGTGACACCCTTGTTAATGACAGCACCTGTATACATAAATGTCTGGCCGTATTAATGTTTCGTTCCCAGACAAGATTGCACATTGTGGCTTTTGATGGATGTACTGTATATAAATGTATCCAAAAAAACAATTCAACAAAACGCACATGCAATCCAATACTGCACAGATGTTTGCTTTAACCGCGTTAACCATAGTGTCAACGGTATAGTACGGCTAGTAGGCTGATTGATGTTGCCACTGGAGACTGTATCAAGTAAACATTTAAATTGCATAAACAAATTATGCCTCACTAAAGCAGACTGGAAAACAAATGCCATTTTAAAAAAATGATACTGTACATAAGTGTTCAGACCTTGTTATAAACGATCTAAATGATCCATTTAATAGGAACTACTTGATTTATGTAATTCATCTTGGCCAGGTCGCCGTTTCAAATGAGAACATGTTTTTAATATGCCTACCTGGTCAAATAAAGATTAAGTAAAAAAATTTACATCATAAAGTTCCACACTTTGATAAAATGTTCACAGATGATTGAATCTACATCAATCCCCAACAATCTGGATTGGTTTATACTGCCAACAATGCCTTTCTCTACATCATGGAATTCTGAGTCAAATAGAACCTATTTTAAAACCTCATATAGAGCTGGTTTTGGAGCATCAAATATCATATTTGTTTTACATATTATGACTATCAAATCTGCAAAGAAGTAAAAATTATGTCAGTTCCAATTTAAGGCTTCTCTGTAGCAAATTAAATGGTTATCGTTTAGTAATCTGTAGAATGACTTTCCACATTTTGAACATGCAGAATTCCCTAATTGCTACGACAGTGTAGGGTCATTCACTAGCTTTTCAATGAGATTGGAGGCATGAGCTTGTACGTGACAAAATGTTTATGCACATTTCGAAACTCATACAAACGTCGGAAGACATGTACGGACCAGTGGCAGCCATTCGACATAACCTTTATCTCACAGACTAGGTTGTGTGCTGTTTAAAAGCATTAGCCTAATTCTGAGGCACAAACATAAAGGAACTGTGGTTCAACACGTGCTGCTGTTAACAAAGGAAATGACTGTTCTTCTTCACTGTGAACAAAGCTGATTAGCCCAAACAGGCCAAATCCCAAATTGTCCCATTTACCCAGGCACTAATTTCCCAGTGTCCCAGGCTGCATTCTCCCCTCTCTGGCCATTATACACAATGGACATGCTCAGGACTGGTACAACGCCATTCACTACAATTCACTGGACTCGATAAGGATGCAGATACTATTCCTCCACTACCACGTATCTACTTCCTGTGTGAGCTGCTTTAGCAGACATTATGGCCTACAGTTGCAATCGAAACTTTCAGCTGTTTGCAATAAAAAGATCAAGCAAAAACAATTAATGGCAGCTCAACACAACAAATTCATCAAGTCGTTTCTCCAAATCTAACTGAAAATGCAACTCATTATGACTTCTCCAGTCTCAAAATTAACACAACTAAGCTAAACAGGTGTTGCCTCAAGCACATCTGATGCAAATAATCAAGAGCTTCATTAGTTGTACCGGGTGTGCTTGAGCTGGAACACATGAAACCTGAACTGGCTAGGGGTTTGTTGAGTATCACGTTGGACTGCATATGAGAAACATGGCTTAAGTCAAAAGAATGGTCCAAAACATTCATCACCCTTCACAAACAAGGAACAGGATACAAAAAGATAGCGAAGGCACTGAATATTTCCAAAGACACTGTTGAAAGCATAGTTAGCAAGTTCAAAGTTAAGAGAACAGTGGTTACACTACCTGGACGGCTGCAACCAGATTTCTGAGACAGCAGGTTGTAAAAATTCATTGAGTGACTGCAAAAGACCTGGTGGCAAGAGGCACTGAGGTTTCAGTAAGCACAGTAAGGTGCGTACTAAATGCAAAAGGTTTCCATGCCAGAACTCCAAGACGTACACCACTACTGACCCAAAAGCACAAGAAAAGTCAGCTCCAATATGCTCAAAATCATATAAAGAATCCACAGAGATTTTGGGATTCTGTTCTGTTGAGTGATGAAACAAAACTGGAACTTTTCTGCATGATGGATCACTGGTATGTCTGGAGGAAGAAGAATAAAGCATACGCTGAAAAGAACATACTGCCCGCGGTCAAGCATGGTCGTGGCCCGGTGATGCCCTGGTGCTGATTAACATTCTCTGACACTAAACATCTGCAGCTTGTGAAAGGAAAGAGAAAGATGGATTAATTGAAGTATCAAGAAATCCTAGGAGAAAATGTCATGCTGTCTGTGAGAAAGCTGAAGTTTGGGCGTCATTGGACCTTCCAAGAGGACAATGATCCCAAGCATACCTTAAATTCCACCAAGGCGTGGTTGCGGAAGAAGTCCTGGAATATTCTACAGTGGCCATTAGAGTTACCCACAAAATCACCATAGAAAATCTCTGGCAGTTGCAGCACGCAAACCCATGAAAATTACTGAACTGGAGGCCACTGCTCATGAGGAATGGGCTAAGACTCCTCAGGAATGCGGCCAGAGGCTGGTGGCTGGCTATGCATGTTGATTGCAGCAGGTCATTATAGGTACTTGCCATGAAGGGGCTGAATCATTTTGAGACTGGTGAAGTCATTATCAGTTGAATTTGCAGTTGACTTTGGGGAAACTACTTGACGCATTCATTGTGTTGAGCTATTTTGAATGTTTTTGTTTGATTTGTTCATTGGAAACGACAGAAAGTCTGTACATTGTTACAATAAACCCGATTTGCATTGGGGGTTGAATAATTTTGATTGAAACTGTAACACAGGAAGTGGAAACACCAGCTGGAAGCCTGGTTCTTTCTGTCCAGGCCGGAGGATGAAAGCCTCCATCCACACCGACACTGGAATTGCTCCTATCAAATCTGCTTTTGATAAGGTGTGAATGGAGCTGGCTAAATGGAGCAGCTTTTGATAAGGTGTGAATGGAGCTGGCTAAATGGAGCAGCTTTTGATAAGGTGTGAATGGAGCTGGCTAAATGGAGCAGCTTTTGATAAGGTGTGAATGGAGCTGGCTAAATGGAGCAGCTTTTGATAAGGTGTGAATGGAGCTGGCTAAATGTAGCAGCTTTTGATAAGGTGTGAATGGAGCTGGCTAAATGGAGCAGCTTTTGATAAGGTG
>JACXGM010025640.1:0-15218 GCA_016801145.1 Umbra pygmaea | reverse complement strand
CTCTGGTTATTTACTGTATATAGTGACTCTGGTCCTGTACTGTATGAAATCAATCTGTTTATTTACTGTATAAAGTGAATCTGGTCCTGTACTGTATGTAATTACTCTGGTTATTTACTGTATATAGTGACTCTGGTCCTGTACTGTATGTAATTACTCTGGTTATTTACTGTATATAGTGACTCTGGTCCTGTACTGTATGTAATCACTCTGGTTATTTACAGTGACTCTGGTCCTGTAATGTGTGTAATCACTCTGGTTATTTACTGTATATAGTGAATCTGGTTCTGCACTATATGTAATTACTCTGGTTATTTACTGTATATAGTGACTCTGGTACTGTACTGTATGTAATCACTCTGGTTATTTACTGTATATAGTGAATCTGGTCCTGTACTGTATGTACTCACTCTGGTTATTTACTGTATAAAGTGACTCTGGTCCTACCTGCCTAACACAAACAACTAACTAAACCTGCACACTAACAAGGCGTCCTAACCAAAGTACAGGGGTGGTCCGTCCAGATCTTTCCTAGTGTATGTGGACAAGGGATTTACCCTATGGGTGATGTACGTCCTCGGGTGGCTTACCTGCACATTCCCAAGTGCGTTCACCTTCCCCTGGGAAGAAATGAAAATTGAGGTTAACAATGACAATGTAACAAGGACAAAAATAATGCAAATATAGTATTTATTTTTCACAAAACAACAAATCACAAGCTCAGAACACTACACCACACCAAGCTGACACACTCTCACACAATGTTACACAGTCAATTTAGCCACCACTATCAACACAGACTATTCAGCTGCCACACACACACAGCAAGAATGAGTGACCTCTGAAATGAAGGGATTTTAATAGGCACCAAACAGGCCGCATCCAACAGCCTTAATAAGGGGCGGAGCCAAGGTGGAATGAGCACTGTCACCTTGAATCAGCAGCTGAATGAAAGCACCTGTAGGAAACACACAGGCAGAACAAGACTCACAAACACAGAACAGAACACAGAACAGAACACAGAACAGAACACAGAACAGAACACAGAACAGAACACAGAACAGAACACAGAACAGAACACAGAACAGAACACAGAACAGAACACTGAACAGAACACAGAATATGCCTACACAACAGAGCAAATGGCGTAGACTGGAACTGCAGGACATAACTCTGGTCATGTACTCTGTGTTGTGACTGGTTATATACTGTATATAGTGACTCTGGTTATGTTGTGACTGGTTATATACTGTATATAGTGACTCTGGTCATGTACTGTGTGTAGGAACTCTGGTCATGTACTGTGTGTAGGAACTCTGGTCATGTACTGTGTGTAGGAACTCTGGTCATGTACTGTATATAGTAACTGATCATTGAAATATGGGGCACAATTTTGTTCTGTTGAATCAATGGAGGCTGATAGCAGAGGAGAGCATGAACTGCAATTAATTGGATGAAGACTAAGGCAACATAAGTGCCTAAAGCATTTAAAAAATAAGGGGGATGTACATCATTCTGTATATAGGCGTGGTCAAATGTTTTAAGAATATCACAAGGTAATTTTTGGTCTCCAAAAAGTTTTCTGCTCAGTGTTCTTAAATCTTTTTGTCAGTAGTTACAATGGTATACTGAAGTATAATCAAAAGCATTCCATATGTGTCAAAGGCTTTTTTTGACAATTACATTAAGTTTATGCAGAGTCAATATTTGCAGTGTTGACCCTTCTTTATCAAGACCTCTGTAATCCACCCTGGCATGCTGTCAATTAACTTCTGGGCCACATCCTGACTGATGGCAGCCCATCCTTCTTGATCAATTATTATAGTTTGTCAATATTTGTGGGTTTTTGTTTGTCCACCCGCCTCTTGAAGATCGACCACAAGTTCACAATGGTATTAAGGTCTAGGGAGTTTCCGGGCCATGGACCCAAAATGTTGATATTTTGTTCCCCAAGCCACTTAGTTATCACTTCTGCCTTATGGCAAGGTGTTCCATCATGCTGGAAAATGTACTGGTCATCACCAAACTGTTCTTGGATGTTTCGAACAAGTTGCTTTCAGAGAATGTTTTGGTACCATTCTTTATTCATGGCTGTGTTCTTAGGCAATATTCTGAGTGAGCCCACTCCCTTGGCTGAGAAGCATTCCCACACATGAATGGTCGCAGGATGCTTTACTGTTGGCATGACACAGGAATGATGATAGCACTCAACTTGTCTTCTCCAGACATGGTGTTTCTCGGATGGACCAAACAATCGAAAAGAGGATTCATCAGAGAATATGACTTTTCCCCAGTCCTCAGCGGTCCAATCCCTGAACCTTTTGCAGCATATCAGTCTGTCCCTGATGTTTTTCCTGGACACAAGTGGCTTATTTGCTGCCCTTCTTGACAACAGGCCTTCCTCCAAAAGTCTTTGCCTCACTGTGCATGCAGATGCACTCACACCTGCCTGCTGCCATTCCTGAGTAAGCTCTGCACTTGTGGTGCTACGATCCCTCAGCTGAATCAACAATAGAAGTCTGTCCTGGTGCTTGCTGGACTTTCTTGGGCGCCCTGACGCCTTCTTCACAACAATTGAACCTGTCACGTATTAAGGGGACTCCTTTGATGTCGTGGCATATTGTTTGTGTAACATTTGTTTTATGTATTTAGTTATTATTTAAACAGTGTTTGTGCATGTGTTTTGTTTCATGCACCGACCTCTGGGTGCTGGGAGATTGGTAGGCACTTGGTTACTCATTACGAATGAATGGTACGCTGGCAAAATACTCACATCGGTGCATAATGAGTAATCAAGATGCCTATTTATTCCCAGTGTTCCAGATCGGTTGACGCGTGTTGTTGTGAGTTGCTACTCCTGTCATGGAGGTAAGAAGATGTGGAAATTTCAGTCTATCCTGTGTTCCGTGCTGTTGGTGTACCTAGTGAGTGTACATATTTGATTGAGCCTTCACCTCGTTATGTATCGTACAATATGTAGACGTCAATGTACCAGGCATACTCTGTATTTTACTTTCGCGTCAGTGCCGTGTTTGAGCACTTGTATGTATTATATAGACGTTGTGCAGTTCCAATGCACTTTGCATTTCAACAGTACCAGCTCAGATATAATTCCATATTCTCCTGTTCATTAAGCATCAAGAACGCTCATCCCTGCTCTGCTCTCCATTTCCTACCAACATCCACAACTCCACTACACCTGCGTTTTTGTGACAGAAATTCTCTCGTTAAAGTTCTTAATGATCTAATTAATGGTGAATTTAGGTGCAATCTTGCTAACAGTTATATCCTTGCTGGTGATTCCTTTTTTTTTGTGCAAAGCAAGGATGACGGCACATGTTCCCTTGCAGGTAGTCATGTTTGCCAGGGGATGAACAATGATTTCAAGCACCACCCTCCTTTTAAATCTTCCAGTCTGTAATTCTAACTCAATCAGCATGCCAGAGTGATCTCCAGGCTTGTCCTCATCAACACTCTCACCTGTGTTAATTAGACAATCACTGACATGATAGCAGCTGGACTTTTGTGGCAGGGCTGAAATGCATTGGACATGTTTGTGTTTTTCATTTTCATGGCAAAGAGGGACTTTGAAATTCATTGCAATTCATCTGATCACTCTTTGTGACATTTTGGAGTGTATGCATATTGACATCATGAACACTAAGGCAGCAGACCTTGTGAATTTTTTTTAATATTCTCCAAACTTTTGACCACGACTTTAGACACAATGGGAATGAAATAGAGACCAAGAGACATAAAGTAGAGAATGTGAAAGTCAGGGAGGGAGTAAGAGACGAAGAGCATGCATCCTCATTTTGGATTGAAAGAGACAGAAGGAGACCAGGACAGAGAGTGAGAGAAAGAGAGATAAAGAGGATGGAGTCACAACCCAAAAACACCTTCATGACTTGGGTGGCATCATCTCTGCAAACGTTCTGAAAGGGTGCTAGAAAGAGGAAACCCTCCTAATGAGTCTCTCTTTCCCAGCATTGTGGACATCACAAGGACCCGGCGGCGTTTCAACAAACAACCATGAAGGCAGGGTCGTAGGTCACACTGACCACACATGGTGGAGCAGTCAAGGTTGTCCCACGCAGGCCCGGTCGGGGCGGTCAGGAGTCCACACTTCTCGGACCGTAACCTGCAGTGAGACCGTTGTTTCAGCTGAGTCCACATGTCCAGGAATACACATTCCCTCAGCAACCAGTCTGATAACATCACATGATCCCATGCCGGGGGTCTCATTCCATTACTGACTTATCCTTCCCATTTTTTATAACAAAGGCTGTGATATATACATCGAATTAGTCACTGACTGAAACCAGGTAACCTGTCCTCTTCTATCTGGAGTCATACAGTGTAACGTATTACTGTACCTGTAATATTGTGTTACACAAGGAAATCAATTCTTTGAAGGCTTTGATGCAGACCTTTCAGTGTAGGCCTGTAACAAAATAAAATATATCAGCAACAATTAGAAAGGGATGCAAATATAGCCCACACCAAATTGAAAAAAATGCTCTATACTGAGGAAAGTATGTTTCTCAAAAATGGATGCTAAGGATTCCTTCATTACGAGGACGTTTAATGTCCATATCAGTCTCCTCGTGAAGGTTTTTTGAGAAACGGTCTTCGGTAGAGAATGAAAAGATCCATGCTTGATACACTTTGTGTTAAGGCTCTGACAATATATGTCTGTAACTGATAAGAGAATGCATACAAATATGTTTTCCACTTTTTCTCTTCACCTCTAGCCATTTTGGGAAGTGCTACTGGGAGTGTCAGCTATATAGATTTCCAGCTGACCATGTCCTTCGTCCAAAGCACAGGGGCATTGCTTCAGGGGAGATACAAAAGCAGCTCTGACACAGTATTACAATCGTCACTCCACCTTCCTAGATGTACCGTTTGAATAAAAACGAATAATAATACGAACTAAAAGGTTCAAAAGAAAATCCAATCTGAGGGGACATAAAGGACTGTGCGACTGAAGAATGTGACTCCGTCTTATCTGACATCATCGGCCCGGAGAAAATGCAGCCACCAGGTTCATCACAGTGGCTCCACGATGCAACCTGATCCATCGTTGTTACCTCCTTGCAACATTAGGTGACAAAATCATTCAATCGTGACCAGAATTATTTCACAGGCTGTTTTCTTTTGGCATTTTTTCCCCCCATCATTAACGTGCCACTCCATTGGTGGAGGCCTTCTTATATGAGAGTGGAAGTGAATAACCTTTAAGAGCTGTGATGACTTTGATAATGAACTCTACTTTCCTAACAGCCTGTCACCAGTCTGTCACCAGGTTTTACAATCATCAGCGCTTCTGGAGGGGTGGGTACGAGGGAGAAATTGCCCTTCAAACCTGAGGTGTAAGGTGGAATCTGTGGCTCTTAACACATTTCATCAGATTAATTCAATTTGGGAAATATTCAACCAGATAATGAAAATCTTAGCGGGTTGGGTATATTGAGGGGGGAAGGCGGGAAAGGCGGTAACGATGGCGGTGTCACGCTGTATCGCCTATTTGGACGACGTGTCAAAACACACACCATAAATCCATCTGATTTAAATGATGTGACACTTGGGTTAGTTGTAAAAGGAGAATATAAATCCAGCAACTTTCTGAGGTCATACAGCGAAGAGATGGCGCTACAAGTGTGGCATCGCTACCAGACCTCTAGCGGAGTGTGACTGTTAGCTGGGTTTTACTCAAAGAGTGAACATTTAAATAAAATGCACATCTGCAACTCAACTGGGACTGCCCATATGATAATGCAGCAATATTGGTTGTCTCAGATACACACACAGTCAATGTAACAATGGATCGTTGTAACCCATCCCAGTCTACTAAACCAGCAACACTTCCTTGTTAGAGAAAAACTCTCAATTGTCTAGATGTGTGTGAACTGTTTTATTTCATCACATGTTGTCTTTAGAGCAGTCAGTTGCACATCGTGAAAAAATGTAGCATACTACCGGGGTCCTCCCAGGACTGGGAAAATGCATGTTGTTCTTGCTACAGTTTACCCACAGCAACAGGAACAAACATCTGGTCTCCCTGGTTTGTGATTTCCATTACTATTTCAACGTGGTTTAAAACCATGCTGCTCAGAGCTCTTTTCCAAACTGTGCCCCACTCACTTGAACCTTCTCTTCTGAAGAGAGCATTCGCTGGTGCTAGGAAAATATTTGCTTTGACTCATCAGAAGACATTATTTCATTTAAAGAGCTCTTTGATGGAAGGGTAGACTTGTCTCACACTACAGCTGTGATACGGTTCAGCTGACAGGGAAATCATTGAAAGGGTGAAATAGCATTGCTGTTTGTGTAAAAAGTGTGTGTTAAGCGTTTATGTACATATTTATGTGTATGTGTGTGTCTATGTATGCCTGTGCTTGTCTTGTGAATGCAGATTTACCTGCATGTCTGCATGTGTGTTTACCGGCATATCTGTGTCTGATGCGTGTGTGTGTTTGGTTATGACTATGTGTGTTTTTGCATCTGAATTTATCTGTGTGAATGTGTGTTCACTGACAAGCGCCTTTGCTTGTGTGTGTGTGTGTGTGTGTCTGTGTGTTGGTCTGTGTGCGCTCAATAGATTTGTTACACCACGAGGCAGTTAAAGACGACAGCGGCACTGATCACTCGTCAAAACGCTTCTGGCTGCAGGTACAACATGAGGAATGTATTTGCTTTGAGAGTACCTGTCAGCTGCACTCGGCGCACAGCATCAAGGGCCTCTCGTTCTGTCACTCTCTTCGTAACCGAGGAATTCAAAAGATCCAGATATTACGCCGCGTGTAAAGGGAACATTAAATGGAACGACACCTTTCAACAAACAGCACAATGAGTTAGGCTCTGCACTTTCAGCAGAGCCACAAAAATACTGTTTAAAAGGCCTACCGACTGCCTGTCAACAGATACATATTCAAATGCTTGATTTTGTCTCTGTATGGAATTATAAATGACAAATTACCATTTGTTAAAATGCATATTATTTCATCGCACACCTTTTATAGGGGATGAAATCCCATGACAGAGGAAGAAGACAAAGGTGGTGGTTATGCTTATCGTTGCTACAGCCCAGTCACAGATCAGATTCACCCTGTAATTGTATTTCAATACCTTGAGAGAAAGAGAGGAGAAAAAGAGGGAATAGTGGCATTGTACATTTTTAATTGCAAAGTTAATTAGAAAATGAAAAACCATTAAAATTACAAGTGCAATTAATATAAGTTATTTGCATTTAATTTGGATCATTTTACTTTATTTAAATGTATTTTGCCATAATACAGAGTGAGACTAGGATGGAAAAAGGAGGGGTAGAAGGTAGGCTACAGTACATGTTTTGATAGGTGGAGTATATGTTGGATCACTCTGTAGGTCTTGAATCTAATCTTGATTAATGAACTGTCTACAGAGGAGCCCCTGACAGACATGCGAGTTCTCTCCAAAGCACACTGCAGTAGATTATTTAAGTCTAGCATTCTCTGCCCATCAGAGTAATGCTGTTAGAAACCATACTGAAAGACATTTGTCATATTCATGGAAAACTGTCAACAAATTTTTTTTTTAAGCAAATAAGAGAACCCCCCCTTCGAACTGTACAGTAACCTAGCTATGTTTGATGCGTCCTGAAATAAAGGTGTGAATATAATATTTAAAAATTAACGACACAGGGAAAGCATTTTTTTCTTGAAATATTTTGATTTAAAAAATCAACTACTTCCTGTTCGCAGGGACAAAGGAAATGAACAATGAGCAAGTATAAAGGCGTTAGCGTTTGCAACGCATTAATGTTTTGAGATCCGTTGTCCGTAAAGAGTTGCTAGTTATATGTTAATTGCAACAATAATAGACCTGGCAACCCTGCCCTGCGGCTCTGGCCAGTCAAGTACTGCTGTTCCAGGATCTACAGCCATGAGGTGACATCTAAGACTGAATAAATCTCTCACACACACACATACACACACACACACACACACACACACACACACACACACACACACACACACACACACACACACACACAAACACAAGTGATTCTCCATGCTGAATAAATGAATAAGGAGCGAGCCTGGGACATCAACTTACATTAAGGAAGGGAGGAGTGAAAGGTGGTTCCTCCTGTAGACAATCAGTGAAAGTGGCCCCGGACAAATATAGAGCTGGCCTATCTGCTCTCTGCTGTCTGCCGACTGCTGTCTGCCTATGGAATCGGTCCGTGTACTCACTAACAGGAGTAAAGTGGCAGAAAACAATACAGTGAGTGATTTGGATCGTGGTGGCATGGCCTTTTCATGGTTACTCAGGCATGATGGGAAGTATCTCCAAAGGATCTCCAATGCACTCTGATTGGATGTCAGAAAACCATTGGAGATGTAAAACAAGGAATGGCCAGATAGGACAGATGAATTTGAATCATTAAATGTTTACTATATTTGACCATGAGGGTGTTTGATGTAGTTTAGTGTGTCTGTGCTGCTGAGAAAATGTATGAAAAAAGTGCTCATTTGGATGAAATCATTCAAAAATAAAGTGGCATCTCAGCGAAGAAATGTGCAACAATACAATTTCAAGAAATGTCTCTTTTCTAAATAGAGGAAAATGGTTCAAATTTATGGACAGGAGTGTCTCCACAATCATCTTGTTAAAATGAACCGGACAGCACATTTACTGTTTCTGCTCAAAGATTTTCTTGCTCTGAGAAATTTGGTCACAGTAAGATATGAAATTAGGTATGACGTTAAACTTGTAGTACTAACTATAGTACAAACAGTGACATCTTCCACTAACCCTACTAAAGGAGTAAAATAGACAACATCCTTGCGTTTGTGCTGATTTTGACATCTATTTTTAAATAATCTTCTGAAGGAGCATGTATTGTAAATGTGGGAAAAGTCTGTCCTTTTCCTCCTCTGGCTGTTTGATGTTTCCCAGCCCTTCGACTCCCAACCCTTAGTGTGTGTGTCTGTGTGGGTGGGTTTATGAGCACACACTCCCCACCAACTCTGTGGGCGCCCTTGTGTGTCTGCAGATATGTACATGCGTGCATGCTTGTGTTTAAGTATACGTAGACACAGAGAACTTCCTCTTTGGATCCTCTGTTTTCTTTTATAAGAATGACATTCCAAAGCTGTTTCACTCTTCGACAGGATGTAGAGCTCAGCCAGCAATGATTAAAACGCTAAAGGATGCACAACAGTTCCAGCGCTGTAGTGGCATATCGGGAGTTGGGAGTTTGACGTTGTGATAGGTGATACATGTTTTAATGAGTTTGAACAACAATTAAGATAGTATAGAGATAGCTCAGTGGTTAGGGAGTCAGACTTCATGGTCTGAAGGTTGCCAGTTCGATTTCTGACTGTACCAAATGTAATTTTGTCCTTAAGCAAGGCACTTTACCCTAAGTTTCTCCACGGGGATGTCCCTTTACTTACTGTAAGTTGCTCTGGATAAGAGAAACTGCTAAATGACTAAAATAAAAAATGTAAATTCGGTGAGATATTAGCTTAAAGTATCTCATAGCACTGGATGGGTTTGTAATAAATATGCATTATACAGTGCTGCTTGAACATTTGTAAACCCTACTGGTTTGGTCATGATATTTGTATAAAATATCACATTCAAATATCAATAAAATCCTTATTTAAATCATTATTCATAATAAATACATTACAATTAAAGAACAAATGCTTTGGTCATTGTCTTGCTGGAAGACACATTTTTGCCACAGCTTTTGCTCCTTGACTCCTGACATTCTCTTACTTGGTTTCCTACTGGTATACTTCAGAAACCATGGTTCCCTTATTGCTATATCTAGTCATCCAGAATCAGAGGAGAAAAAGCAGCCCCACGTCTTGACAATCCCACCACTATACTTGACGGTGGGGTACGTTTCTGGGGTAGTAGGCAAATTATAGCTGTTTTGATTGTCTCAAAAAGAGGTAGATTTTAGCCTCACAAAAATGTTTTCTCATTACCTTCATGATGTCCTCTTAGATCTCATTTCCTCTCAGCATTGTGCCACCTGTAACCAGTAACACTAAACTGATTAGGTTTTTCCTCTCAAATCCTAAAGATCTGGCTTTTGATTGTTTAATTTGGTACCTAATTTTTTACCCACTTGATTCTACAGACCTAACAGATTTTATCAATGCAACATGGGGTTCACTTATTTTTGCACATGTACAGATTCCTTTCTATGTTGTTTTTCCACTACATGCATTATTTCGTTTGAATTAACATATGGAATTGGCAAATATTTACCTGTTATGTCACATAAAAAAGGTTCTGATGGAATGTTTTTCGAACTATAAGCCACACTTTTTTTCATAGTTTGTCTGGTCCTGCAACTTATAGTCTGATGTGACTTATATATCAAAATATGGATAATTTAACATTTTTTAAGGAGCTTGGTGAACTTGCTTACCGGTAAATTGTTGGACTTGCTGGCTTGTTCATTTAGCCTATTCAGCGTCCCAGGTATGTTCTTTATGCTATTGTGTAGCTGAATAACTGTTAATGTATTATGTTAACATACTGGACACCTATTCATCCTGTTGATCTGTATGCTATTGTGTAGTTGAATAACTTGCCTTTCCAGATTAAAAGTATGTTCTTGGTCTTGGATCTTGTGAAAAAAAACTATAAATAAATGCAACTTCTTCTTCTTCGTTGCTATTTAACGGTGGTTGGCATCCAACTGTAATGGTGCATTACCGCCACCTACTGTACTGGAGTGTGGATAAATGTGACTTGTAGTCCAGTGCGACTTATATATGTTTTTTCCACTTCCTGATGCATTTTTTGACTGATGCGACTTATACTCCGGAGCAACTCATATTCCAGTAATTACAAGGGGTTTGCATACCCTATATAGCCAAACATACTGCATGTGGATAATGGTCTGGAGCTGTTTTTCAGGGTTTGAGCTAAGCCCATTACTTTCAATGAAGTGTCGTCTTAATGCTACAGGCAGGACCGCATTTGGAAGGACATGTGCGGAAACAAAAAAATGAATACAACCATGACACTGGCTCTTTGAGCAATGATATTACTTTCATTATTCAGTTTGAGTTAAAATATAACCATATTATGAATTTAAAAATTAATTCAGCTGTAATATGTTCTAATATGCTCTGCCTTTATTATTAGGCTACACAGGAGTGTCAGGTGGCTCAGTGGTTAGAGAGTCAGACAGTAATCAGTGGGTTGCTTTACACTTTAAACCCGGCACAGCCAGAAGAGGAATGGCCACCCTGCTGAGTCTGGATTCTCTCAAGGTTTCTTTCTGGGAAGAGAATTACTTGCGAGTTTTTCCTAGCCACTGTGCTTCAATTTCACATTGTTGCTTGCTCTTTGGGGTTCTAGGCTGGGTATCTGTAAAATCACATTGTGACAACTGCTGATGTAAAAAGGGCTTTATAAAATACATTTGATTGATTGACTGTTTGAAGTTCGATTCCTGAGTGGAACAATTTCCATTGTGCCCTTGAGCCAGACATTTTACAATAAGTTGTTCCAGGGTATGTTGCTGTACGTACTACTTTATAAGTCACTTTGGATAAGATTGTCTACTAAATAGCTAAACTGTTTTGAAAATCTATATAGACTGATATTGTATTATTTGGTTAACATGTTTCATTTGTGTCATTGAGAAAAGGAAAAGGTAGCACCATCTGATGATGTAAAAGTATTCTGTACTGGAATTGAAATGCTTAAATTATTATGTCTGACATAATTCCACGTATAAATGGGCATATAAATCTGCAACATTCAGCCCGGAGTTTGCAAAAGTTAACATTATTTTTTTGTAATGTTAACCCTAACCTTAATCCTAACCTTAACCTCAGTAACCACATGGCTAACTTTAACCATGAATGTTATAATATAATTTTGAACGCTATGGAATGTATTGAATGTGTATAAAGTTATCGCATGAACCAGCAAAAAGAAACGTGCAGGTGCAACGTAATAGAATGATGAATATAGCCTAATAACAAAACGTGCAGCTGAAACTTAAAAACACCCCAAGTATTTTGGCATAAAAGGCAATTCATGTTTTCAAAATAGTATTTTCAGAACATAATTTGGGAGAACTTCTGAGATATACGGTAGTTTCTATGCTATATAATATTACAGTTGTAAACAAAATGATTCAATCCCCAATGAAAATCAGGTTTATTGTAAAAATCTACAGATTTTCATCTGTTTGCAATGGACAAATAAAAGCAAAAGCAATTGAAATAGCTCAAATGGTTTCTCCAGTCTCAAAATGATTCACCCCCTTCATGTCAAGCATTTTAATACTTTGTAGAGCACCCTTTTGCTTTTGTTGCAAACAAGATGCATAACCAGACACCAACCTCTGGCAGCATTCCTGAGGAATCTTAGCCCATTCCTCATGAGCAATGGCCTCCAGTAATATTTTTGGACTTGCGTGCTGCAACCACTGTCTTCAAATCTGACCAGAGATTGTCTATGGGATTCAAGTCAGTTGACTAGGATGGACACTGTAGAATCTTCCAGGACTTCTTCTGCAACCAAACCATGGTTAAATTTGAGGTATGCTTGATATCATTGTCTTGTTGGAAGGTCCAATGATGCCCAAGATTCCCCCAAACATAATGGTTTTAAAACACTTTTAACCCTCCTAGGTCGATTGACGCGATTATCTCACAAACCGTTGGATAGGGGAGAATTAGACGCAAATAATGAGTGGTGGCACATCTCTGTGTGTTACTCACAGCCGGAGATATCGTGCCTCAAAGCCGACGATGGTCTTTCTTTTTGACAAAAAATATCACAGACAGGAAGTAGGAAGTGAAAATCACAAAATAACCAATTTTTCAATAACATAGGACATCATCCTGCATAAAACAACAATTTTTCGAGTTGGAATTTAGCTGGGTTTTAAAAACGTATAGAAATCTAGTTAGAAATGAGTGTAGCATTTTGATGTTGACTTGATTGTATGGCCCCCAAATTTTGCACACTGGTCCAGGACCCCTGGGGGCTTAACAATAAGCAATAAAAAGCCTTATTCATTATAGATCACATAATTTTACATGTAAAAAACTACAAAAAATACATACGTTCTTTAGATTTTTGGGATAAATATTGAATAAAACATAAAATTCAATGACCCAGGATGTTGGATTTCATTCATTCATGTTGTAGCCATGGGTCTTCTGAATACAAAACCATAAGCCACTTTACTGTAGGTCAAAGTATGACCTTTCTAGAGGCCAACTAAAGTCAACTGTGTGCCAAGCGGACCTAAGACCCCTTAGACCTTTAAGGGTTTTAATAACCATCATAATTACATGGTAAATTGATAGTTAATTAATGTTAAAAAAAAATATTTCACTGTTAACAAACAATAAAATTATATTTAATAATGTTATTAATGATTACTAATGCTATAATTTAACGGTTTATTGTTGCACACATTATATCATTTATATACAATACTAGTTATTAGTTAATGATTAAAAACATTTTGTAAACCTTTAAAGGGGTGATAGAATGCAAAACCAAGTTTACCTTGTCATAGTTGAATAACAACAGTTTGGTCGGTAAAATGGCCATTGACACCTCTTTCCTATGCAAATCTCACAGTTTGAAACTGCCTCTGTGAAACAGGCAAATATCAACAAGACACTGAGTTGACGTCAACATTTTTTAAAACATCTATAAACATTACCTGAATAGATGGACCAGATATTCCCATTACTTTGTTAATTGTTACTATTTGGGTTGTAAACCATATCCAACAGTGTTCAATTTGCTGATAAGACAAACTATTATCAGTGCACAAATCACTGTTTTATGGAACATCAATAACAGATTTAATGGTGCCAAATTAAGTTACTTGATGCTCTATAGACCACTTATTCATCATTGACTAATTATTAAAAACAGCAGCAACTTTATAATAGCCATTCCAGTAATTCATATAGATGGTGTGCAAACCATTCATTTAGTAATTGTATAGTATTGTAAACATCAGTCGTAACTTTACAATGGCCAACTAGATAACGTTTATAGATGGTTCAGAAAGTATTTATTAACCTTTTAGCAATGTATTATAATTGCCAGTTGCAACTTTACAATAACCATCCAGACAATATTCATAGATGGCTTACAAACCAATTACTAACCACTGACAAAGTATTTATTAGCTAAGTGTTTCTAAACCATTTAGCCATGTATTATAATCATTAATTGCAACTTTATAATAACCATATAGGCCAGCAGAATAGAGTCCTGTATTGAACTGCTGGTTTGTTTCTGAAGCTAAGCAGGGTTGGGCCTGGTTAGTCCCTGGATGGTAGACCAGTGCTGCTGTAAGTGGTGTTGGAGAGCCAGTAGGGGACACTTTTCCCTCTTTTCTAAAGATCATTCCCAATGCCCCAGGGCAATGATGGGGACAGTCTTATGGATGGGATGTTGAACGGGTGTCCTGACCCTCTGTGGTCACTAAAGATCCCATGGCACTATTCGTAAGAGTAGGGGTGTTAACCCAGTGTCCTGGACAAATTTCCAATCTGGCCCTCATACCATCATGGCAACCTAATCATCCCCATCTCTAAGTTGGCACATTCATTCATTATCCTCTCCCCCCCTTCTCCCTAGGCCATTGCCGCAAATGAGAAAGTGTTTTCAGTAAACTTTCCTGGTAAAATAAAGTTAAACTAAACTAAACTGATGCTTGAATATGGTTTACAAACCAATTAGTAAATATCAGTGTTGGGAATATCTGGTCCATCTATTTAGGTAATGTTTATAGATGTTTATAAACAGTTTCTTAAAGGTTTATAAACTTTTTTAAATCAATAACCAATTACTAACATTGTATATAATTGATATAGTGTGTGCAACAATAAACAGTTAATTTATAGCATTAATAATGATGAACAAACATTATTAAATATAATTGTATTTTTTGTTAACAGTAAAATAACTATTTGTTGATAATGAAATACCAATTTACTAAACATGAATTAACGGCAGACTGGGGTGGTGGTTCCCCTGTTTAAAAAGGGGGACCAGAGGGTGTGTGCCAATTACAGGGGTATCACACTTCTCAGCCTCCCTGGTAAAGTCTACTCTAAGGTGCTGGAAAGGAGGGTTCGGCCGATAGTCGAACCTCAGGTTGAAGAGGAACAATGTGGATTCCGTCCTGGTCGTGGAACAACGGACCAGAT
>JACXGM010025639.1:0-15218 GCA_016801145.1 Umbra pygmaea | reverse complement strand
GAACACATACGTGAGGATGCTGTTTGTGGACTACAGCTCAGCATTCAACACTATTGTTCCTGCTAAGCTCATTTCCAAGCTCAGGATCCTGGGTCTTAACTCCTCCCTCTGCAACTGGATCCTGGACTTCCTAACGAGTAGACCCCAGATGGTGAGAATGGGCAACCTTACCTCCTCCACAATGACCCTGAGCACCGGAGCCCCACAGTAAAATCAAACTACTTTGCCCAGTGATCTGGATGCATATGACACAGGAGATGACCTGTTACTGTAACCCATAACTACAGAGAGACGCTGATCCAAGCAGATCCCTGTATCACCACCTAAAGAAACTCACCAGGACAGGACTATGGGAGGTAGCGGGCTGTAGGCTGGAAAGCCGGCGGGCAAGAAGGGCGCGGTAACTGCTATCTGGGTCGTCCTCCAATGCCGCACTGTCGGGCTGAGAGTCCTCCACAATCAGACAGGGGTTGTCGGGCTGGGGCAGACTCGAATCCAGGCTACTTCCTCCAGGATCCATCCCGAGTTAGAGCATGCAAGGACAGCACAGCAGGTAACTCCTTAAAAACAACAATACATCTATTATTGCCCCTGATAGCCAACTGTCCTGAGCTAGAGTTGATCAATATAACACGAATGAATGCATCCTTTTTGGGCCATGAATTTTCAGTGGCTTACCTATAAATACATAGAAAGATAATGTAGCTAGGTGTAAGATCAAAGCTGAATTTGCATGAAGCTAATCCAGCTACGATACGCTTTGGCTACCACCACGTGAAAGCACTTCAAATTGTAAGCAAAACGTCGATACAACCTGCTACCCCATCGTGTAAACACTGCTATGCATAATGACCTACTTAGCTTACAAACATAATATTTAATAACTTACAAGCTATGGGTACGATTTTAAAGATCATAAATGATTTTGGTGAAGCATAACCATTTCTGTATCCAACCCCTTTTTCCAAAACAGCCGAGATCATAAACCCCGCCCATTTCTACATATGTTTGCTTTACTGCGACCTCACTGCTGACACACAGACGCATTTTTTTGTTTTTACAAATGGTTACAATTTAAAATGATTAAATATGCGGAGTTTATGTGCTAACTAGTGACCACCATTTATTGCGCGAAAACTACAAAAAGGAAGGATATAACTGTTAAAAATATTGGTCGAGGATACTTCCGGTTCCGTGGTTACCAATTGATGGGCATTCCGAATCACTAAAGTTAACTGAATCATTCATTTAAATTCTGTTAAAAGATTCGGGAACTTTTGAATCACTGAATCATTTAATGAATAATTTTTGTTCTGCTTAATTCCATCTCTATCTCATGATGGAACCATATTGTTTTCTGTAATAGCGCAACACATATGCAATCAATGTTTTTCCAACAATAAGCAAATAATTTAGTCTTCATAAAGTAAACCTTTGTCGACCTAAGTTTTGCCCATCATTACCTTTGACTTCATAAAAACGTGGCACACATTATGAGCTATGTTATTACTTTAATTATTTAGGTTGCCTCACAGAAGACCATATTTTGAGATGAATATAAACAGCTTTGAAAGATTACAACTTCAGTTGTAAAATGCTATAATCCTCTTATTATTTTAGGCTAAGTTGTCTGTTATTTTATTATTTGGCTTAAATATTTCATAAAATTTGGATAACATATTTTAAGTGTCTCATTGAGAAGAGGGGAAAGGGAGCACAACGATCTGATGAAGTTTTTTGTAAAGCTTATTTTAAATTTAAATGCCATAAATTAGTACATCGAACACAATTATTTAAAAATAGAGGATTTTAAGAAACTATAGTCTACTATTACTATCCAACTCAACTCCAGACCATGTATCCTACATATTTTTGATCCTGTAGATGACCAAGCAGGTTTGTAATTCAATAAGTACGAAAACAAATGAAAAATATAGTGAGAAATTCAATTACTACTGTATTTCATATTAGTATAGGATTCGCACATCAGTAGACAGAACCATCCTACCAAGGGGTGCAGATTCAATGGCACCCAAAGCTTCAACACAAAAAACTTTGTCCAGGAACTTCACCCTACCGGCAGAGTACCTAGAGGGAGTTGGTGTCAGGGGTCTCATGATAGCCTTATTGCCAATCCGGCAAGGCAGGATCCAGTGGCCAGTCCTGTGGCCTGGGATGCTTTTCCCATCCCGGTGGTGTTCTAACCCGCTTCCTGTGTCCTGTGGTGACTATGGCCATCAGTGGGGCTAGAGAGATAGCCGCCTGCCACCCCGGAATGGGACCAACACCTTGCCCCTGGGACCAGTCTCGGCCAGGCGAGCCCTCCTGTGGCATCTGGAGCAGCCCATGAACATGTGAGTCACTCCACCCCACCAGCCCCCTATACCCACTCTGAAAAATAACTCTGGGGAACCAGTGGGATGTTTACCATGCAGCACACAAAGTGGCCTCTAGGGGGAGAACTGGACTCTAAAAGCGCTGTGGGAGGTGCTGATGTGGGTGTTGACATTGGCAGAAACTCTGGAAGATGACATACGCTGTAGAGCCCGTAGGATGTTATCCATTTTGGATACGAGATCCAAGCCTTAGGCTCCAACAGCATCTGAAACAACTTGCTGCTTCCTTTCGTACAGGTCGGTCATTCTGTAATGTTGTCTGGGTGATACAGAGGAGATCGGCAAGTGCACATTTGTATTCGTCTTTTAATACTTAAGACTAAACACAAAACAACGGGCGCAAGGTGCATCAGAAAGCCAGCAAACTGACCTGGTAACACTTACAGCGTACAATGACAATGATCGATAACACTAGTTTGTTCTTGTTTGCTTATAAGTCCTCCTAATGATGCTAAAGCATGAGCAGCTGTAACCGATTGACACACTGCTAACTGCTGTGTCCTGTCTCCACCACTGTGTGGCAGCCACGCTCCACAGAATGTGACAAGTGAATTGTATTATATTCTTTCTATTCATTTTCAGAGATACTTGAAGATGTTTTCAGTGATGTTTGATGACTTGTTATTAAAGTGGTGCGGTTGAGTCACAGTCTCCATGGAAATTATGTACTACAGTGCATTCGGAAAGTATTCACAGCATGTCACTTTTTTCACATTTTGTTATGTTACACCCTTATTGCGAAATTTATTAAATTCATTATTTCCCTCAAATTTCTACAAACAACAACCCATGATGACAATGTGAAAGAAGTGTGTTTGAAATCTTAGCATCTCCGAGAAACAATTGTATCGAGGCACAGATCTGGGGAAGGGTACAGAAAAATATATGCAGCATTGAAGGTCCCAATTAGCACAGTGGCCTCCATCATCCGTAAATGGAAGAAGTTTGGAACCACCAGGACTCTTCCTAGAGCTGGCTGCCCAGCCAAATTGAACTATCGAGGGAGAAGGGCTTTAGTCAGGGAGGTGACCAAAAACCCAATGGTCACTCTGACAGAGCTCCAGCATTTCTCTGTGGAGAGAGGAGAACCTTCCAGAAGAACAACCATCTTTGCAGCACTCCACTTATCAGGCCTGTATGGTAGAATGAGCAGACGGAAGCCACTCCTCAGTAAAAGGCACGTGAGAGCCAGCCTGGAGTTTGTCAAAAGGCACCTAAAGGACTCTCAGACCATGTGAAACTAAATTCTCTAGTCTGATGAAACAAAGATTGAACTCAATGGCCTGAATGGCAAACGTCCTGTCTGGTGGAAACCAGGCACCGCTCATCACCTGGTCAATACCATCCCTACTGTAAAGCATGGTGGTGGCAGCATCATGCTCTGTGCATGTTTTTCAGCAAGGAAGGTACTGGGAGATAGGTCAGGATCAAGGGAAAGATGAATGCAGCAATGTACAGAGACATCCTTGCTGAAAACCTTCTCCAGAGCACTATGGACCTTAGACTGGGGCAAAGGTTAATCTTCCAACAGGAAATAATTGTAATTTATGTACATATGTTTTTATTTTGTTATTTTTAATAAACTTGTTAAGATTTCAGCACACTTCTTTCACATTGTCTTTATGGGATATTGTTTGTAAAATTTTAGGGGCATAATCAATGTATTCAATTTTGGAAAAAGTGTGCAACCTAACAAAATGTGGAAAAAGTGAAGCGCTGTGAATACTTTCCTGATGCACTTTATGTCACATTTTAGTCAAAGTGTGCCTCATGTCATCAGCTTGGTTTGAAACTAGGAATTTAATTAATAACTGAGTGCAAATCCATTAGCCTACTAATACAGTATAGCAATGGAACATGTAGCATGGAAAGGGTTTGTTTAAAAAAAAATAAGTGTGTGTGTGTGTGTGTTAAGCCTAAAACATTTATATTTGAAAGATTATTTCAGCTAATTTAATCACCTGTAGGCTATCTCTGCACAATTTTGGGGCAGAAATAATAGGATCTACCTTGCAAAGGAGATGGCGACTTTTGGGTTGCGATTTCATTTATGATGCTGATAGCATGCTATTGTTGATCACCTATTATAAGCATATAATAAATTATTTAATTGGCAAGGCTACCTACCTAAATCTAGTTAATGTCATAAACACTAACAACCTCAGAAGCGGTTATTTGTAATTCAGTGTTCTGCATGTCCAAACCTAATCAAATTATAAGCGACACTATATGTGAGATGCGTCTTTCCGGCGAACATGGCCAGCAGACCAAGAAATTATTAGCAGCTGGAGCGCGACAATTCGCACGTAGTTCACAAATCGCCCTTGAATAGATACTGAAATACATCACCCTATCAACCAAAATGTATTGTAACGCACTAAAAAATATAAACTATTTACCTGAAAAGCAGATTTTCTTTCGCAAGCTGAAAGATTTGTATCGTAGCTACCCTTTGCAGCAACAACGTTGCGTTGACTGCGTTCACATCGCTTCTCTCCTCGTCCCTCTCACCCGACCCCTTTCTTATCCTATCTTTTCCAGGAAGACGTTGGGATACAGACAGTAGACAAAGATGCAATAGCATGTATTGATGTGTGCACTGTAGTCAATGAAATTGCGAGGTGCAAAAGGAATACAAGTCTTAATTGTAGAATCACGTTGAATTGACAGAAAAGTTTGACGACTTTAGGCTAGATTTCGTTCCCATCGCGTTTGTTCTAAACAAGGTTAAATAATAAATTAGAGCACACCAAATTTAGGGGTCGATCATCTTTGGCTGGTGTAGGACTATGTAACTGTTTGCAGATAGGCATACGGTTATAAATATCTTAGAGTTTATGGAAGCTACGTAGAAAATACTCAGACAGCTCAATAATTCTATTTATGTAGCTCTGAAATTGTGAAAATACTGTGTTGCCTGTCAGAAATAACATTTAAAAATGTTTAAAAATGTTATGTTAACTTAAGCTGTGTGCAAAACGTATTCTGTAATATAGCAGTCCACATTATAGCAATATATTGCTTTATTGAGTAAAATAACATAAATCTACTGATTGTCAATTTTTCCATCGATTTCTTTTATTGATATCCAAAACAATATTTTTTAAATATATCCCGCAGAGGGCAGCAGATACTCATATTCACCAAGAGAAGGTTTAGCGGATGCAAGGCTCAGTGCAGTCCATATAGTCGGTGTGCGATTGAAGTGCTGACTCACTGTGAGCTGTAACACTGGGTGCGTTCCAAATTGCAACATTTTCTCTTTAGTGCACTACTTTAAATAGGCAGCATATGGCTCTGTTGTAAAGCGCTGCTCTTTATAGGGAACAAGGTACCATTTAGGACATCACCACTGTGCTGGAGGAGGGAGATTTACAACAGAACAGGGACTGGGCGTAGTAACAACCTCAGGCCTCTGTCAAGGCTGCCGACAGCCACAAACACCATCCCTTGAGAGACAATTTCAATCCCATACAAAGACTTCTGAGGTGTGTTGTATAAGGTGATAGCAAATATAAATATATATAGCTGTGTTTGTTGGTTCTCAATAGGGATTATTTACACACTTCAGCAATTATGTGTTCTGAAAAGCAGCATTTACTTTCTTGTTTATGACAACATGCCAGTGTGAAAACCTTTCTCTTACCTTTTAAACTATGTTTCTGTCCTATCTCTGATTCGTGGATAATTGCACTGATTGGGATGATTACTGCAGTGCAAAGCAACTTTCAGGGAAAGTTTACATGATGTAAGACTATTAAATAGCCTTCTTTGTACAAAACAAACATATTACTAGAAGAATGACATGTAGTTTTAACAATATTCTTATGATCAAACTCAGTGATCGTTTGATTGTACTCCATTTCACCAACATGTGTCTCCTTTAAGGTAATTATATGACATACAGTACAGTACAGTACAATGATGTTGTCATTTGTTCGAGTTGTGTTTCCAAAGGTCAGTGTGTATGTAGACAAATGTGCAACCTGACACCAAATACCATTATTTTTTCCCACAACATTCCTCTGTTAAGAAACATGAAAAACAAGTGAGGAACTCAATGAACTTATTCAAATTTTCCAGTCATTTCAGGCCGACATGTCCCCTCCCTCTGTAGCTAATTTGGTGCTTTTCCAGCTATTTTAGGGCATCTAGTACACTTCACATCTAAACATTATTTTACAATGTCAGTTAGGCCTGCGTTGTAAATAATGTCTCTGCACAGATTAATGTGTTGTGTTCAGGATGGAAACAAAGAAACATCAGTTTGTTAGCCTACTGTGGAACATTGCCTGGTGGCACTTAGAGTGACAGTGATATAAATAGACTGTTTATTCAGAAAAAAACTACTTAATATCAAAGACTCTTACAGCCACCAATGTTTGCTCATACTGTATGGGGCTTATACATGACTGTATGTTAGGCATAAACCTTTAGTTTTACCTTAATGTTTATGTACATGTTGTATTTAGGATCTTATTGAAATTAACTTGAAAAGCATTTGCATTTCTTCCCTCACAGTTTTGTCCAATGGCTAGCCATGAGCTCATATAGCCACATAACACTGAACCAATTAAATCCTGTCCCTCTTAAGAACCACACCCACTGGTCCTCCCCAACGCTCCTCGGTGCTGCCGGTGGATGCAGTTGTCATGGAGATGGAAAAGGTCCCAGCGTCCGCTCGCGGTACTGTTGCCATGGAAATCGGCATTGCAGCCGCAGCGCTCTCTGTAGCTCGAGGAGAGCCAGAGGAGCAGCGCGAGCTCGACCTACGGTTTCAGCACAGAGGACTTCACCATAGGACCGGACTGCCGTTCAACCACGGGAGATTTTACATGTTGATAGTGATTGGAGAAATCTCAACAGAACATCAGCTTGAATCTGCCAAAAAACAAATTCAACGGGGTAAGCAGGTTTCTTGACAGAGGATTGTATAATTATTTATTCTTATTTGTAAACTGTTGACGTTGATGACAGTCCATAAAAATTAAGGATTAAATTCACCCAGTTGTTGTCAGAGATTGCGCCCGTGTTATTTTATCTATAAAATAGATTAAATCATATCAGTTTTTTTGGACAAGGTGTGACTTGACAGTTATTAATAATGTAATTGATCCATTGCAGTTTCACAAAGGGAGTTGACATTATCTCAAAGGCTGAATGATGCACGATGGGTCAGATTGTGCAAAACTGATGGGTCATTCATAGCCTACATTGAGGGCTATGCACTGTGAGACATGGCCCCTTATATGACTGAATATAGCTAAACAAAATACAAAAACAGTCTCCCGCTATGTGATATCCTGAAATACTGTATTAGAATTTGGTAAAAGGATGTCAGTCTAGTGGAGAAAACTGTTAGTCATAATTGCATAGTATAAGGTTGAGCAAGTGATCAATATACTGGAATGAAGTAATAACATGAATCATAGAATTGCCAATATTATCAGACTCAGTAAATAACAGTAAGCTTCCTACAAGGGATTATCTGCCAACCTGGTCATTTGAGCAGTTAACTGTGGAAACCAGGTGAACGCAACCTGCTGCTATTCTTTAAAAATATGATTATCAGTGACAGGAAGAAATTAAAACATCAGGGTGATGTTGAAAATGTCATGCAATGCAACATTTAAGATTTGGGAACATTAACAGTGAAAACCTTGGCACCTTGTATTATCAGAATCAAATGCATTACATCATCATGTTGTATCATCGCCCGATGTACACCTACTGCTACAGTAATGTGTTTTTTGTATGGTTACAGAGCATTGTAGGTACTGTAGTATATACATTTTAAATTTTTTTGTTTACAGGGCTGCGGTCGTGGGATATCAATTTGAATCTGTGCGACCTGAACAGGGAGCTTCAGCTTTTTGAGACGCGACACTCTGCCCAGTTCTCCGCACAGGTCAAAGGTCAGTCCCGTTCAGAATCAAAGTGAATAGTCTGGGGTTGCACCTGGAGGACAATACCTGCACCAAAATATTTTTTAACATAAACATCACATTTGAAGGCATCAACCATTGTAATGTAGTCAACTGGGTGGACTCTGCTCCATTGTCTGTTCCATCATAATGGCCCAGTGGAAGTCATGTTAAACATGGTTATCGAGAACTATCAGTCAGTAACAGTGAAAGTTTCACCCAGCTGACTATATTAAACAGGTCTAGGCTGTCAATGTCACTGCCTGGGAAATATTTAGAGATATGCTCCTCATCTATACCGGTGTCTTTTAAAACTTGTAAAAACTAGCCTTGGAGTCAATCAGCTTAGCACGTTGGAAGTAATTTGTTTGAGATTATTGATCAAATAATGCATTGTTTTGCAAGAAACATCTGTGACTGTTCAGTCCAGCTTCAACTGAAATCAGAAATCTCAATCATATTGGGATAAGAGGAAGGAGGAACACAGTGACAGGCGATTGTCTTGAGTCTACTGTTTTTTTATTGTCATGTTGTGCATTTACCACATTTTACAGAAATTGCTGACAGACTGATGTAAAGTTAACTTGAGTTTCCTGCACACAAATTGAATCAATTGAAAGTCAATACAGCACTAATGGCGGTCTTGCCAGCTTTGTTTTTTTATAGTGCTTAGTGGCTTCTGAAAGGTTGTCCCAGACAGACTGAATAAAGTACTTATTTTATCTCCGTTAGAGATCAGTTATGGGCTGCACTGCATTTCCTTTTTCAACATTTGTTTGTACCAGAGCTCTTTTTGAAAGTTTGCCCTTTCAGAACGATGGATGCTATTGCAGATTGTACTGAATGAGATTACCTTCCTTATTAGTGACTATGACCGCTGAAGGACATTCAACCTGTCACAGATACACTGAGCATGTTCCCAGGGCAACCAGTGTCTTAGAGAGTGGCAGCTCTCCAATTCTGTTGAAACCAGTGTGCAATGTACTACAACACACTCTTATCATACACACGGGTATGTAACCATGCCGACATCCACACGAGCACACACACGCACGAAAATACACACAGATCAGGTTGTATTGAGTGTGAGCTGGACGAGTCACAAAAAACAGGTCTGTTACTGTCATACCCTGTTTCCAAGGATACTTCTTTTTACCGAGCTCTGGTCAGAGGTGCACTGCACTTGATAGGGAATAGACTGCTGGTCCAATGTAGTGTATTAGCTTTTGAGTAGGGTTCAATTTGGGATGCAGGCCTGGAGTCACTAAGGCCCCAGGAGAGGACCTATAGAAGACATGACCAGAGAGACAGTGGATCTGCCTTTCTGATATCTATGTGAACACCGGCGCTCTGGGTGAAGCTGAGCTCAGAATCTGTAGAACTGCGTTCCAGCTCAACACTCCTGTGTTTCACCATCTCCCTGTCTGAGAATATAAGACAAAAACACTTCCTCAGTATAATTTAGCAAAGTTATTTGTTTAGCTTTCTGAAAATTTCTTTGTTTTTTATTTTTTATTAACATGACAGTAGAAAACAGGGGCTAGGGAGATGGACTTGTAGAGGGGAATGGACCTGAAGGGCACAGATATTTGGCAGAGCCTGGATTTGATAACATCTTAGACCTCTAAACCAAGCTTCTGCATGTACAATTGAGTAGTTTATTGGTTTGTATGCTACTTGAGACAAGTCAGATACTGGCTAAGTTACTCAAATCAGTAGCACAGAGTAACACAAGGACATAATACTGTCACTATGTGGTTGAAAAGGACAAGGTCAACAGTCTACAACCCATCTACTATTACACTTCAATCAGGAGATGTCCGTCACTGTCATAAACAGATGTTATGACATGGTACGGTATATAGGGTATTACAACACTAATACCAAAGAGGGAATCAGTTCCTTCTTAGCCTAAATCCAAAAAGGTTAACAGTTCACAGATGGCTCATTGGTTAATGAGGCAGACTAGTAGTCGGAAGTTAGCCGGTTCGATTCCCAAATGTTGTTGTGTCCTTGGGCAAAGCACTTTGCCCCTAATTGCTCCAGGGGAAATGCCTACTGTGAGTTGCTCTGGATAAGAGTGTCTACTAAAATGTAAAATATATCTGAGTTCAGATAAGAAGATAACTAAGGTGGTTAATGCATAGATGCAGAACCTGACGTCACCAATAACACCAGACACGGTTCCACATACGAGAGCCTCAGTAATACCACAACAATGTAGATGACTTCAGCACCACTTTGAAACATAGGACCAAAGTGATTATGAACCATTATAGAAGCATAACATAGTATATACGATTCCACAAATCCCTTCGTTGAAGAGGACGGAAGCTCAGTTATTTCGATTTACACGTGTACACTTTACAACTAACACCAACTGTAAACATTTACCCTAACATTATCCTAAACCAAACCTTAGAAACCATGCTTCCATATCATCCATGAATGCTGCCTATTGTCACCTTTGTTCTCTTCCTTAGCTTGTCTCCACAGTGACTGCTCTGCTTGTCTTGGACATTAACAACTGCCAAGTCAATAAACCATGACTTCATGCAATCTCCTTGTCCATTTATTTTCCAGTGTTTTTGTGTGCATGTTTCTGACATAGCCTGTTATATCTCAGTATTGACACGGCAGTAAAAATGTAGGAAATGCTTCAACAGATCAAAGGAGGCTACAGAGTTCTATCTCCCTCTACATCCACCCACGTAATTCACACACATCCAGCATTACCTGATGTAGAAACAGAAAACAGGGTTTGAGATTTTTGAGTTGCCACAAATGGCACCCTACTCTGTAAAACAGTGCACTACTGTCGATCAGACAGACTACTGTTGACCAGAAGAACGTGCAATATAAAGGAAACAGGAAGCCATTTGTGACACACTTCGGACCAAATCTCTGCTAAAAGCGTTGGAGCAGGAATGTGGGAGATTTAGAAAAAGTTGTTTTCCATCCTTATAATGTATCCAAATGTCTTAAATTAACACAGTAAGTAAAAAAAAAGGCAATTTAGAGCATACATGAATGCAAGGAATAAACACAACCCTCTCCTACTGGGTTGAATATTTGGGCTGTATACATTTTTGAAAATCATTTAGGCATGGAGCAAGATGATAGTATCTGGCCCTCGGGTAGTGAATTTAAATACTCAGCAGTGAGCGCAACAGCGTTCTCCTTCAGGGTGCCAGACGCAATGTTCTGTCTAACAGCAAACTATTTGCATACTGCTGTGTGATCTTTGCACAATCACACGATAGGTTCCGTTTGGGCCAAACCACCAATTCAACAAACATGGAGCTAGCTCTGGGTGCCCTGTCAGTCAACACCTGAGAAAATATTGTTTCACTTCTCTTAACCCTTTATGTCCTTGCTGCACAAAAACCCATTTTGTGCTCTACCAAACGGTTGAGTCGAACATTAAAGGGTTAATCACCCTGTTCTGTGTTTTTAACAGTTTCTTATTCTTTTTTCTTTCTCTGCATGTAGTCTGACTCTTTTATGCCTCCATCTTTCCTCTTTTTCTCCATTCCTATTTTCCCAGAAGCTCTAATGAATAAAATATTTCCTGCTCTAATTACTTTTATCCTTGATAACAGTTAATTAATGCCACCTTGCCACGTCTTTCTCACTCCATCCCTCACCAACACTACTGCACAGCTCCACTCTTGCTTCATACCTTTTCCCCTCTTGCTCTATCCATATTTATCTCCCTCTCCTGTTCCTCTCTCATCCTCCCACCATCACTCCATCACCTTCCTCTGCCCTCCTCTATTTTTCTCCATACTCTCTCACATGCTGTCCTCTCCCCCATCCTGGATTTCTCAACACCTCCCTCTTTCTCTCACTCTCTCACTCTCTTTTTTCTTACTTCATACCCACCCCCCACACCCCCATCCTCTGTCTCTAAGGTGAGAAACATTTGATTAATAGATAATGGGGTAAAGGTCCCTCACACTGAGCACCCATCACTGCCCACCCCAGCCTTGGTCCTAGGCTTGTCTTCAATAATGAAGGAGGCTGCCCACCTTACCACATAATAGTAATAATAATAACAACTAAGCATTGTGTTCACAATCAAGGGCGGTGCTGCAATGAGATTGCTAATGTGTGATTAGAGTTGAGTACTGTCTGGATAGTTCATCATCACTGTAAATTACTCAACGTCACTGACTCCATCAGGCGTACTGACAGAACACTGCAAGTTGCAGGTTTTTATATACATACTGTATATCTTCTGCCGGTGACTTATATAATTGTTATTGACAGTAGGGTAGGAAGCAGAGGCTAGGTGGACAGGTGCGAGTTCGGACTTGATCCATGAAATACGTGCACAGAGCCACTGGCCAACAACAGAAAACGTGCTTGGGATTTTATTTCAGTCAGTTGAAGAATTGGGCACAGATTTGGTTTCTGAAGATGTGCAACGGGATGGAACAAAATATGTAATGATTTTTAACCCTCAGTCTTCCACTGCATTATGCTTTAAAAGCAATTTTCCATGCCAATCTATAATATTTACTACTGTTGTACATTTTCCAGACCACTGCTCAGTACATAGCGTTTTATTATTATTATTATTATTACTATTGTCATTATTATTTTAAAATTCTTATATTGTTGTAATTCTTGTTCTATTCTTGTTTTTAAGCCCACTGCATAGAATCGCCGTGCCATGTCAAAAGAATTTCTCTGCATAGGATGATGTATGTTATTCGATGCATATGATAAATAAACAACATTGACTTTGATTTTGACTTTGACTTACATGAATACTCAACTAAGGACACAAAATTAGAAGAAACTTTTTAAATAAGCAAAAATCATAGCAAAATAAGATATCTACTTCATTCTTCTATGTGAAATAATAATTTACCGAACATACAGTTGTTTTGCAAAATCACATTTATTTATTCATTTAATTATGTAAACAAGTAAGTTTACTGAGAACAGTTTCTCATTTGCAGCAATGACCTAGGTTGGTCAAACAAAATTACATTGAACAGGAAACAAACACAGTAAGTAATAAATTGATGTTCAAGTAAACACATAAAATGCCCTAATGGCACCAGTTCCTCCAATCTAAATGTACATTGTAACTCAAAATTAAATACAGTTGTACCCAATTCATTGGAGATTTCAGTGATAGACATTCATGAGCATACCTGCCTCTCCAGTTCTTTACTGCTAACAACAGGAATGAACTACAAAAACCTTTGAAACTAAAGTCCATTTTTCCCCATTACTACCATTCAAGAATTACTATCAGAGCTACTGTCAGACCCTTGTACATGTCTCTCTCGAACCTTGTTTTTCATTGTTTATTAACGACAACTACAATATTTGAGAAGTTTCAGAGCATTTCTGAGTTTGGAAGTACAGATTAATTGGCAGATATATATTTTATAAACCACCACTGGGCAGAGGGGGTGACTATATTTTGTGTATAAGAGGAAGAGAAAGGGACGGGCGCACATATGGATGGTGAGGGAAGAGGGGCGAGAGACAGAGATCGATGAAGATATGAAGAGGCCTAGCTATAGAGCTGGGGTCTTCAACTCTGGATCACAATTTTTTTTTTAATTGCAACACTCTAATCTGAGACTTATTTAGACCTGGGTCACCTATTTAGACCTGGGACACCAGGTGAGTCCAATTAATGTTGAGGTAGAACAGAAAACCAGCAGGTTCCGGAACCCGTAGAGTTAGAGTTGAAGACCCCTGCTATAGAGTCCAGGGATGCAAACTCTCACGCATCTGGCGTGATTCTCACGCTTTCAGCAGTAAAAAAGACAGACATTTCTAAAAATAGGGTTAGGGTTAACAAAAGTGTTCTCCGCACGCGCGCTCACTGACATTTTACCAAGTCTCACGTCAGCCAACGTCCCAAAGTTGGCAACCCTGAAGAGCATTCTCTTATTAATAAAAAGATCTGTGGTCATTCAGCCAACCCTTCCCTATAGGTCTTCTAACATGAATTGAAGGTCAGGTTCAAACGCTATGTCCTAACGTCAGCACTTCAAATGGACCAACAACATCAAGAGATAAGTGCCTGTACATATCCAGCTCTAGGAAAACACACAGTATTTACTGTCATTTAACCTACATTCTCATCCAAAGTTATCAGTGAATACCAAACACAAGTTTTATATTTTGAAAGCTAACAATCATCCTGACTAAATAAGGAAGATTATCAGAAGGGTTTATTGAACTGTTATCTACTGAGGTCTTTAAATGGTTGTGGGAAATAAACTGAGTGTAATCACTGATTTCTCCTTTTTGTGTTGCTATTTTAAATGTAACCACGGTGACCCAAAATCTCATTAGTGTGATTCACGCCACCCGTGTGGAGGAAGATGAGGGAGATGAAGAGATTCAACATTCCCGCAGTGGGTTTGGAGGGAGGTACAAAGCACATTTAGCACAGATTTGTATGCACTGTCAAGTCAGAGTTCAGATTTCAATGTGATTTTATTGGATGTTAAGGCGTAAAAATCTAAGCTAACTCTATGGTAACATAATAATACCTATAACTCTTCTAAATGTGAGGTTGTTTCGGCTCAAAGCACCTTTTGCTTCCTTTACCTAATTTACCATAGCTGAAATGTATTTGAGTTTTATCTTCTAGTTTATTGGTTTTGGTATTGTGAATGAGGTTGTCTGGGGTTCCATTACATCGTCCACTGGGGAACTATTTCTTTCACACACCAGTGAGCAGTGAGCATTGTGGAAAGGTGTGATTTGTGCACTATGACTCTCATTGGCCTATAAAGGTCACGGTAGATAAACTGCTTTGGCAATGCAGGCAGTAAAAATAACTAGGTTTGTGTGTGTGTGTGTGTGTGTGTGTGTGTGTGTGTGTGTGTGTGTGTGTGTGTGTGTGTGTGTGTGTGTG
>JACXGM010025638.1:0-15219 GCA_016801145.1 Umbra pygmaea | reverse complement strand
CAGAGATGCAGCCAAGAGGCCCATGATCACTCTGGATGAACTGCAAAGATCTACAGCTGAGGTGGGCAAGTCTGTCCATAGGACAACAATCAGTCGTATACTGCACAAATCTGGCCTTTATGGAAGAGTGGCAAGAAGAAAGCCATTTCTGAAAGATATCCATAAAAAGTGTTGTTTAAAGTTTGCCACAAGCCACCTGAGAGACACACCAAACATGTGGAAGAAGGTGCTCTGGTCAGATGAAACCAAAATCGAACTTTTTGGCAACAATGCAAAATGTTATGTTTGGCATAAAAGCAACACAGCATATCACCCTAAACACACCATCCCCACTGTCAAACATGGTGGTGGCAGCATCATGGTTTTGGCCTGCTTCTCTTCAGCAGGGACAGGGAAGATGGCTAAAATTGATGGGAAGATGGATGGAGCCAAATACAGGACCATTCTGGAAGAACCTGATGGAGTCTGCAAAAGACCTAAGACTGGGACGGAGATTTGTCTTCCAACAAGACAATGATCCAAAGCATAAAGCAAAATCTACAATGGAATGGTTCACAAATAAACATATCCAGGTGGTAGAATGGCCAAATCAAAGTCCAGACCTGAATCCAATCGAGAATCTGTGAAAAGAACTGAAAACTGCTGTTCACAAACGCTCTCCATCCAACCTCACTGAGCTCGAGCTGTTTTGCAAGGAGGAATGGGCAAAAATTTCAGTCTCTCGATGTGCAAAACTGATAGAGACATACCCCAAGTGACTTACAGCTGTAATCGCAGCAAAAGGTGGCGCTACAAAGTATTAACTTAAGGGGGCTGAATAATTTTGTATGCCCAATTTTTCAGTTTTTTATTTGTTAAAAAAGTTTGAAATATCCAATAAATTTCTTTCCACTTCATGATTGTGTCCCACTTGTTGTTGATTCTTCACAAAAAATTACAGTTGCATATCTTTATGTTTGAAGCCTGAAATGTGGCAAAAGGTTGAAAAGTTCAAGGGGGCCGAATACATTCGCAAGGCACTGTACCATGACTAACTGCTGTTTTTCCACTCTTAGGAAATAATCCAAAAAGGGTTCTTTGCAAATTCATTTTTCAACTGAGAGTGGCCATTCCTATTTTCAAGAATAGCACATTTCCTCGACACAAAAAGTGAATATTTAAGTAAGGGGGCTGAACAAATACAGGGTTCCCTGTATATTCTCTCTTAACCAGATGTGCGAGTTGCAGTTTTTTGTTCCAGAAGGTCTAAGGCTTACCAACATGGCAACAGTAAGAGGAGTGATGGGGGTATGTTAGATGATAACCACACTGTGCATTGCCAGGGAATAATCACACACCTCAGCAGTTGAAGCCACAAGGCTGAACTGCCACTGAGGTGTGCAGGTATTTCATGGCAACACACAGTCTGTCTTGTGTTAATGCTTACATAACAACAAACTTGTGGTTATGTAGAAGGTTTTTTAAAAATGTAAAGAGCAACGAACATACCCTTATCCTATAATGCCTCCAAGGTGGTCCTGATAGCTAACTAGCGGATTATTTCATTAAGGTAGGTTTGTCATCAGCATCACATGGTTCTCTTTGGTTGGGCACCCACTTGTCTTGATCAAGCAAAAAATGTTTTATAAGAGACAAGATTTTGGCATACATTGTTAGAGTATTTTATTGAACTAAATGAGTTTTTGAAATAAATGAGTTTTAAATCATCTTTGAGGATGAATGGAGAACAAAGATAGTATCACCAAAGGAAGGTTAGTTGAAATACCTTTCAAATAACTACTTACTTCTTACACAGGCTTACCCTAGAGCTGGAAATTAAAATGACTAGTCCACATCTTGGTTTAGCCATAGTCTCAATGACAATGTTCATTTAAACCCTAGTTTCATGTTTTCAGCTCTAGCATCAAACTTATATTCATGCATATTTCAAAACTTTACCTGCTCCTCTTCCTTTTGTGCCAAAGAATAACTCAAGATTCTTATTCACTTCTCAATTGGTATAGACTAATATTGTCAAAAAGTCGGTTTCAATATGCAGACATTCTCTGAATTCTCTATCTCTGATTGTTCTGCTTTGTATTTTACTTTTAAACAGTCAGTCGGCACTTCCTGCAAGTCTTTACTCAGCCATTTATCAATCACAGTACATTCAGTTAGATGATATCTTTGTTTTTGTTCTTCAATTCACAGTGAGAAATAAATAAAGTACATAAAACAAGCAAGCCAATTAAGAGCGGCCTATTCATTTCACAGTACTCTGTCTGCAATTTCCGGCAAGCCTTTCTTCATAGAAGCCAGCCCGACGTCACTCATATGGAAACATAGTAGTGAAAACGTCTTGTCTCAGTGTGTGACTGAGTGGTGCTCTATACAACTCGCTTTCATAGACTGGAAGTAAAAAACTGCATTCAAAATGCTACCCTTCCTCCTGTATACTGCACTAATTTCCACTAGGGCCTATGGGGCTTTAGTGAGTTGTATAGTGAATAGGGTGCTGTTAAGTTAGCAAACATGGGTCCTGTTGTAATGAATGCAATTTGAAACTGAAGCCTGTGCACAATGGAAACACTTTGACTGGTTTAGCACAGCAGTGGTCCCGCGCGAAACGGATGGAAACAGGTTGTTTCAAATATAATTCAATTGAGAAACTGAGCCAGAGGACACATTCCAAATAGAAGCGTATTGCACTTTTGAATAAAACACCACATAGCAGGTGAATTAATGGGGACACACAGCTACTATTGCTGCCCCAAGGTAACACATTATCATCTCGTATTGAGATGTCAAGCCACCCACAAGCAATTTTTTTATTAATTCAAGGTGTTGATTATTTAGAACAGATTCTACTATGCTCAAAATGTTAGTTTTTTGGATTTTGGATCAGTTTTGATGACTGTTGCTACATTGTCTCTTTTTTAACCCAATGCCCTCTTCATGCTCTCCTTCTCTGCCAGGCCATTCTCTCGTTTACCGGGGATGGCAAGAGTTTCAACGGTTTCATCTCGCACCTGAAAAACAAACTGAATTCCACCACAGGATTGGACAAAGCTGTGTCCGTCCAGCAAATGGTCCCCCTAGAGGACGCGCATCACCTGAAAAACATTCTACTAGATCCCGAACTACCCAAGAGGGTCCAACTTCCTGGTGGTGTTATTATCCAAGACTGGCAGCCCTTTCAGCCAATCAAAGGCAACCTTGAGATCTTAGCCAGGCGAAATCTTACCTGGTTGGTCAACAAGCTGGAGAAACCAAACTTTCTCAGCTTTTACACCCCGCCTTATCCAATCGCGTTTGATGGAGGATCACTGAGATTCAATATCGATATGTTTGGGACAGATCTAGATTCAGCAAAGAGGGCATTTGTCAGTCATTTTGAGAAGGTAATGGAGAAGGGGCTGCTAACAGGCAAGATAATGATTCACGTGTTTCTTGATCAGTCACTGTGGAAAGAAATGAAGGAATTCTGTGCAGGAGAAACAGGGTTGAAGCTGTGGAGGGAGTACTGGGAACAGGTGATTATGGAAAGAGATGTGAGGGGAGGGGCTGAGGGCAAGAGAGAGAGTAACATGTAAAGAGAAACACAACACGCAACAGAAACACAACTAAGTTGACAACTAGGAGGCTTCAGGCCAGGTAGTCTTCAGACATGGTCCTAGGGTCTTAAGCTCCAGCAGGACATCGAAGAAATTAGAGGGAGCATACCTAAGATGACAAAGTCAATAGATATGACAGGATCGATTTCAACTGGACAGGACTGACACTAGACCTTCGACACAGTAGGTATCGAAGGACACTCACTAGCCTAATCCAAAAAGAATTGGGCAGCACGCACATACATGTAATAACACCACCCACTTTGCCAAGTAAAACCCAGATCACCAAAGGACACAAACAGTTAAACAACCAACCAAGGCCGTTTACTAGTACATCTATGTTTTATTCACTATGAACATTAGCTTTTATGTTTCAGCTAGCAAATCAATATACATGTATGCATAGTTCAAATATCAAACTCACCTTTTTACTTTGAAATAATTGTGATAAATGCACAATGTTTTCATTGAGTATTACAGGAATGTATGTTTCATATTAAACTATTATTCAACACTACTACATTTGTTTTTCTTCACGTTTACAGGAATCATTAAAAAGTCTAAGCATTTATCTGAATGCCAGTGGGTGTCTAATAGATTTTATTATCATTCTACCTTTATATAACCAGGTAAGCCAATTTGAGAACAAATTGCTCATTTGCAATTACTTACTGACCAAATATAAAACATAACAGTGCAATGTTGACAATGTTTCACATGCAGTACACAAAACACTAAAAATACTTTAACATTCTCAAAATGTCTAATGTGTGCAAGATGAGGTCAGCTTGGAGGAGTAGATCAATTAATATGCCATGGTCACTAAAGAGAGTGTTAAGAGGCAATCCTGTAAAAATATCACAAAGGATAAAAATGGTGTGGTGGTAATTTTTTTCAAAGTGTGTTTAGCAACATTACATTTCACATTTTTCATTTAGCAGACACTCTGGAGCGACTTACAGTGAGTACAGGGACATGTCCCCTGGAGCGACTTAGGATTAAGTGCTTTGCTCAAGGACAGAACAACATTTGGCATAGCCCCATGAGCATGAGTGTGAAGGAGGCCTAGTTTCAGAACAGGAAGCTAATCCTGGATTAGATTTTAGACTGGAGGTGGTTGATGTGGGACTGGAGGCTGAACAGTCTAACCAGATACCTGCGTAGATACACGTAGGTGTCAACATACTCTAATTCAGAACCATGTGTTGCCAGGTGTGGGCAGCATCTGATTGAAGAAGAGCATGCATTTAGTTACACCTGCATTAGGAGCTGTTTGAGGCTTGGGTGGAGGGATTGTTGTATGTCATTGAAGTGCTTTTGGAGTGTTTAATGATAAAGTGTTTAACAAAGGGCTGAGAAATATTTAAGTGAACCAAATGTGTCAGTCTTCTGAAAGCTGTTGGGTCTACCAATAAAATGTGGTGATAAACCCAATCAAAGGCTTTGGCTAAATCAATCAAAATGGCTGTACAAAAGTGTTTTCTATGGCGGTTATGATGTCATTTAGGACATTCAGCATAGTTGCGGTACAGATATCGCCTGCTCTGAAGTGCAATGGGTCAAAATGTCTGACTATCTTTTGAACAGTTTTGTCAGGCAGGGATGGAGATTGGTCTAGTTTCAAAGTGTCTTCCCCTTTAAAAAGCGGATAGACTGCAGGCTCTTTCCAGTCTCTGGGAATAGCATGCAAGGTGAAATCGGTTAAATGGGCAGGCAATAGAAGTTACAATAAGGTTTTAAATGAGGGGGGACCGTCCATAAGTCACTAGGTATGCCCTGTAAGACTCTGTGTTTTAGTTTTAGGGGTTTCACACATATAGATCTGGACAGAATTAAGAGACCACTGCAACATCCTCAGTGTCTCTGGTTTATCATTTGATAGGTATGTGTTTGGGTAGACTTTATATTTTTGTTGCGACATGTGGTTGGATGAACCATGTGAGCGAGCCTCACCAACCCACGTCTGTACAAGGAGTTGCAGAGCTGCCGACAAGGCATGGTCAATGGGAATTGGACAAGACAAATTGGTACAGGAGATAATGCAGTGAAAAAAAGAATAAAAATGTAATTCAAAATGTTTACAACTTGTCAAAAATAAAATATGCAGTGTTGTCAGACATTGATTAATGTAAAGAAAATTCTACTCAAAGTTTTTTAACAACATAATGCTAATGTTTTAACTTAGCAAGAGTTCAGAAATCAATTGTGGTACAATATCAATTATGTTATTGGAATGATTACAATTGTATAATAATAAAAATTGGGTTTTCTGCCCAATTTATTAAATGTCATGGCATGCTCTCCACCATTTTTTCACATTGATGTTATGTGACTTTGTGCCACTCCTGGAGCAAAAATTCAAGCAGCTCATCTTTGAATGACTGTGACCATCCATCTTCCTCTTGATCACATTCAAGAGATTTTCATTTTATTTAAAAAACATATGCAGTGGTCTGTTGCAGAGTACAGTATTTTAACAGGTAAATAAATCATTGATAACAATTGTGGAAATTATAGGATTTCTTTATAATTTACAGGAATTATTTATTTCCACGAGGCTGCGATCAAGTCACTTGTAGTTCCTATCAAGCATCACATGTTGTCGTGCTGCTCGCGATGTAACACTCAGGCTTGACTGTAAAGGAGTGAGGAAGCAAATGCGAGGGAAAGACGTGTTTTTCAACACTGAACGCAGGCCTGTGTGCAACAGTGACACCCAAAACAACAAAAAGCCATATAGGGCAGATTTTTACAAGTAGAAATAACAGGTAGCAACACACCTGAAAGTAGCTCAGTTAAAATAGACTCCAATAACATGGATAGCACAGACATAGAAACAAAACAGGTACATAATGACAATAAATCACAAACAGCAGTACAAACACAAGAATATGTATACCAGACTAATGACTAAACTACCAAAAGGTGTTGACAATCAGACAAAAAAGAACACGATCTATTGGTTAATACAAGGCAGTAATGGAAATGTCAAGGTTAACCAGTACATATCACAGTCAGACAACTGAGGGCACTGACAGCCAATTCTGCAATGGCCAAGGCCATGACAGTTACCCTCCCAAAGAGCGGCCCCAGTAACAACGGGAACTGGAAGAAGGTACAACCCAAAGAACACCATCCCAACCGTGAAGCATGGAGGTGGAAACATCATTCTTTGGGGATGCTTTTCTGCAAAGGGGACAGGGTGACTGCACCGTATTGAGGGGAGGATGGATGGGGCCATGCATTGCGAGATCTTGGCCAACAACCTCCTTCCCTCAGTAAGAGCAATGAAGGTGGGTCATGGCTGGGTCTTCCAGCATGACAACGACCCAAAACACACAGCCAGGGCAACTAAGGAGTGGCTCTGTAAGAAGCATCTCAAGGTCCTGGAGTGGCCTAGCCAGTCTCCAGACCTGAACCCAATAGAAAATCTTTGGAGGGAACTGAAAATCTGTATTGCCCAGAAACCTGAAGGATCTGGAGAAGGTCTGTATGGAGGAGTGGGCCAAAATCCCTGCTGCAGTGTGTGCAAACCAGGTCAAGAACCACATGAAACGTATGATCTCTGTAATTGCAAACAAAGGTTTCTGTAGGAAAACCTGCAAAATCGGCAGCATATGAAATAGTTGTTCTCCCCAGTGTACAGGCATACACATGTGGTGAGAATTCTGGTGATTGCAAGTGTATCATGGGACTGCATTTGCGTGAGTTGGAATGATGGTGACTTAGATGTAATGAATGTGTATCTCGTTGGGTGGCAGTTCCACAGCTTGAGGATGTTATAGTGGCAGCCTCCCTGGTAAAGTCTACTCCAAGGTGCTGGAGAGGAGGGTTCGGCCCAGGGGTGGACTGGGACCGCATTTTGGCCCAGACCGGCCCACCACAACATCACAAATACCACCTGTCCTTGCGCTCCCCTGAATATGTATACCAAATCCTACTCCTTAAAACTACTAACGCCATGTAGAGAGTATGCAAGAATCAGTGGGAATTGACACATTAAATACTGTATATCAAAAAAGAGAGAGAGGGAGAGAGGGAGAGAGGGAAAGAAACAGAGAAGGATTGTAAAAGATTGATCAGTGATTTATAAAAGTAGCAGTTTATAAACTGACATGAGAAAGGATGATCCGATGATCACTGTTTTCCAAATAAAGTGGTGTTGAATACATTTTAAAATCAGAAAAGTATAGGCTAAAGGCAAACCTGAAATTGACACCGGTGATTTAGAACAATTAATACCAAGGAGTTAAGCCCCTCCCTGAGACAGGCAGTTGAGCCTGTTGTAAAACAATTATAGAAAAATTTGAGATACTGCCTTTTTTAAGTATGCTCCCAAACTGTGGAACACAATACCAAAAAATATCAAAGAAGCATCATCGATTGATACGTTCAAAAAGCTGTTAAAAACATATCTTTTCACTAAAGCATTTAACTAAGTCAGCACCAAAATGCTTTTTATGCCTTCTTTCATTCTAATATGTTCTTCTACATTTCATATTTATATTCGACTGCCTGCAAATGTGCTCTATGCTTTTTATGCTTTGAATTTAACTATTTACATTTCTTTGTCTATTATTGATGTAAATGTTTTTATTGATGCAAATTTCTTCCATTTTATTTGACTTTTATTGAAGTAAAGCACTTTGAGCTGCATTCCTTGTATGAAAGGTGCTATATAAATAAAGGTTATTATTATTATTATTGTTTTCATGAAAATTGCGTTGAACATATTATTTAGAAAAAGTGTCAGTGCACTCTTTGCAGAAGCAGAACGTTCATGCATGACGGGTCATCTCTACACATCTCTACCAAATAAAATAGCGAACTTGAGTTTGACACCTGTGATTTACAACAATTAGGTCTAATACAGGCAGTTGGGCATGGAGTTTTGACCAGAATCACTTTGCATAATTGTTTTTTAGAATCATTTCATGAACACAATAACATGAACAATGGTGTGTTGATTAAATAATCCTGAATAACATGTTATTCACAAAAACTCATAGGTCAAACTGCCTGAGCTAGTGTATTCCCTGTAAGACAGTTAGGAGGGTAAGTTTTCATGAAGATCACTTTGAACAATTGTTATTAAGAATAATTCAATTAAGACAAAAGCTCTAGTATATACTAGATTCAAATTTCCTCAACAACGATCAACCTTGAAAGAAAGGGTAAGCCCATCCTGTTTCGTAGGTCATCTTTCAGCAGTGTGATTTGAGAAAATGCTCTTTTAACTGGACCGTTGGATATGGGGAGGGTGAGCAATTTTATAGCACCAAAAGTGAAACGTTAGGCAGCGTTAGTGTGTTTGAGGTGTGGGTGGTGCCGGTGTGTGACGTGAGCTGAAGGTATTGGGAGTGTCTGTTGTGAGTTTAGGGGGCACGTCAGCCACAGCTGTAGTGGGTGTGTGTGAGTGATTGATTGAGACTGCCTGCTGAACAGAGGGTCGCAGGAAGAAAGATCTGATGTGCCTGTGTTTCAGCTACAAAAACCCACCAAACTGATCCTAAACCACCCCGATTTTTATCCACCCGCCCAAACCCTTTTTTGCCCTTTATTAACTCCATAGAGAATAGCTAGAGAGCTAGAGAGCACTGGACAAACGGAATGTAGCTGTACACAAACAATAACTAAAACTACTTGACAGGTTCAACTGAAATCTTCAGTACTCAGGGGATGACCTGTTTGGGGAAGCGGGTGGAGGGATGTGCCCGACATCACCCCCTCTCTGAGGAGCGGCTCCAGCCGCTGACAAAGGGCGAGAACGAGGAGGGCCCCTTGGACGAGGACCGGGACAGTCGGGGTGCAGGCGGTGGAAATCCCGGCGGAGAGAGGGGTCCAGGATGTCCTGGGCGAGACCCAACTCCTCTCCTCTGGGCCATACCCCTCCCAGTCCACCAGATATTGCAGGTGGCCGCCACGCCGGCAAGAGTCCAGGAGGGCACGGACTGCATAGACAGGTTCGCCGTCGATGGAGAGGGGAGGAGGAGGAGCACCGGAAGGCGTATCAGTGTCCAGGGGACCCCGAACCGCCAGCCTAAGGAGGGACACATGAAACGTCGGTGAGAGTCGAACATGGGTAGGCAACTGCACAATGTATGAGACATTGCTAACTTTAGGATATGTACCAATAAACCGGGGTTGTAACTTTCTGCAGGGCGCACGGAGTGGCATGTCTCTGGTGGACACCCTATCACCAGGCTGGAATGTCGGAGCATCACTCCGGTGGCGGTCAGCATAGTCCCAGGGTCGTCGGACGGCCCGCTGAAGATGGGTACGGGCTGCCATCCACAGGGCTTCAGCGCGTCGAAACCAGTCATCTACGGCTGGGATGCTGACGGGGCTGGGATGCCAGGGGGCTAGAGGTGGAAACCTAGAACACACTGGAATGGGGTGAGTCCTGTCGAAGAATGGGTGAGTGAATTTTGGGCATATTTGTTGGTCTCGGCAGTATAAGCAAAGGAAACATCCTACCTTCTGTTTGACCCTCTCCGTTTGGCCATTACATTGTGAATGATATCCCGACAATAAACTCACCGTCACTCCCAGTGTGTCCATAAATGCCCTCCAAACCCAGGAGGTGAATTGGGGCCCTCGATCAGACACGATATCCTCCAGAATGCCATAAGCTCTGAAGATGTGGGTAAACAGGCTCTTGGCTGTCTGAAAGGCGGTAGGCAAACCTTCGAATGGAAGTAACTTGCAGAATTTGGAGAACCTGTCTATCACTACCAATATGACTGTATGACACTGTGACTCCGGTAGGAGAGATGTGACCATGGTTGTTGGGGTATGGGCAAGAAACAAAGCTTACCAAACGGCCGATGTCGTGGGTTGGTGCTTTGTGCACAGGTAGAGCACGAGGACACATACCTACGGACATCCTGGTCCATTTGTGGCCACCAATATTTGACCCTGAGTAGTTGTAGAGTCTGTGTAACTCCAGCGTGTCCCGTGGCCAGCGAGGTGTGTGTCTATCATTGCAGTCTATTCCTAAATTCCAGCGGAACATACAGACGATCACGGGGACAAATAGGGGGACCTGGGTGCCGTACCTGCTCACGTCGGATCTCCTCATCCATTTCCCAGCGTATGGGGGCTACGATGCCGGCTGGACGTATCACTGGTGTTTCCTTCTGGAATCGGTCCTCTCCATCGTACATGCGCGACAGCGCGTCGGCCTTGGTGTTTTTCGACCCTGGACGGTAGGAGAGATGGTAGTCGAAACGGGTAAGAAATAGTGCCCATCTTGCCTGCCTCGGATTCAATCTCCTTGCCACCGTCAGGTATTCCAGGTTTCGATGGTCAGTCCTTATCAGGAAAGGGTGTTTCGCGCCTTCAAGCCAGTGTCTCCATCTCTTCAGCGCCTCCACAATCGCCAGCAGCCCCCAGTCACACATGTCATAATTCCTTTCCGCAGCGGTAAGCTTCCTGGCGAGAAAGGCGCAAGGAAACAGTTTGGCGGGGTCACCTTGCCTTTGCGAGAGAACTGCCCCTACGCAGACCTCTGATGCATCCACTTCCACAAAGAATGGCTGGTCCGGGTCTGGATGTTTGAGAATGGGCGCAGAGGTGAATCGTTCCTTCAGGGTCCGGAACGCAGTCTCCGCCTCCGTTGTCCAGACCAGATGTCTCGGCCCTCCCTTCAACAGCATTGTGAGCCGAGCGGCTATGTCACCGAAGGCCCGAATGAAGCATCTGTAGAAATTGGAAAAGCTGAGAAACCTCTGCAGCTCTTGGACTGTGGTCGGGACAGGCCAATTACGCACAGCTTCAACTTTCTCCATCTCCATTTCAACACCCGTAGATGTGACCCTATACCCTAGAAAAGACACAGAAGTCTGATGAAAGGAACACTTCTCTGCTTTAGCACATAACTGGTGTCGGATCCACCTGGTGAGTACCTCCCGTACATGATGGATCTGCAGTTGGTAGGGAGAGGAAGAGATCAAAATGTCCTCTATATATACTAAGACACTAATTCCCAACAGATCTAGAAACACATTATTGACAAATGCCTGGAAGACAGAGGGGGCGTTGGCCAAGTCGTAAGGCATCACCAGGTACTCATAATGCCCAGACGTAGTGCTGAAAGCAGTTTTCCATTCATCTCCGGCCCTGATTCGGATGAGATTACAGGTGCTGCGTAAATCCAATTTGGTGAAATAACGGGCTCCATGCATGGATTGTATTGCGGAATGGATAATGGGCAATGGGTACCTGTATTTGATGGTGATGTTGTTCAGGGCAAGGTAGTCTATACACGGCCGGAGTCCTCCATCCTTCTTCTTTACGAAAAAGAAGGTAGATGATTACGGAGAGGTGGAGGGTCAAATATGTCCGAGTTCTAGGGACTCCCAGATATAGGTGGTCATCACTTCCGTCTCTGCGCACAATAGAGGGTAGACGTGGCTGCAGGGCAGAGCAACACCAGGGAGGAGATCAATGGCACAATCACCTGTTCTGTGCTGAGGCAGACAGACAGCTTGGGTTTTGGAGAATGCCTGTAACAGGTCATGGTATTCATGAGGTACCAGAGCAGAGACGTTAGTGTGGATAGATAGACTTTTAATAGATGTAGCATGTACTGACAGAGCGCAGCACCTGGTCCTGCAGGTAGGTGACCCCTCTATTATCCTCCTCTCTTTCCATGCAATGCTTGGACAGTGTTTGTTTAGCCAAGGCATACCCAGCACTATAGGATGGGCAGGGGAGGGGAGTACAAATAGACTAATGTTTTCCACGTGTCCATTATGCATAGCCAATACCAGCGGTTTCATTTGTTGATGCACCTTACCACTCCCGACGGGACGGCTGTCCACGACACACACAGGAATTGGGTACTCCAGGTCCTCTCCAAGGCATTGTCGATGAAATTACCTTCTGAACCAGAGTCTATCAAGGCTTATAGAGGACTCATACAGGGATATTTAGGCAAGGTAACCATGAGGGTTAATACATCATTAGATAACATGGAAGCTGGAATGGTAGGGCCTACCTTGGTATTGCTGGGTGGTAGTCTCTTCGGCCGGTGTGGAACCCCCTGGGTGTAAGGACACTGCGCCACTAGGTTCCCCTCCTCCCCACAGTAAAGGCACAATCCAGCCTGGAGACGCCGTGACCTCTCCATAGGGTGCAGGCGGGTGTGGTCCATCTCCATGGGCTCCTCTTCACCTGTGCGTGCTGGGGAGGTGGATCTTTTGGCCGTCAATTTTCTCTTTTCACGAATCAGCCGGTCCAGGCGGATGGCCATGGAGATGAGTTCGTCTAGGGAGGCGTCCTCGTCTCTACAGGCCAGTTCTATACGGACCTCCTCCGAGAGGCCCCTCCTGAACAGAGCTAACAGAGTGGCGTCATTCCAGTCACTGGAAGACGCCAGGGTCCTAAACTCTAGGGCGTAGTCTGCCGTCAAGCGGGAGCCCTGTTGGATGTGCAGGAGTTGCTCACCTCTCTCCTGAGCCTCCTTAGGGTGGTCGAATACCTCCCGGAACAATCTTCGGAACAGATCATAGTCCTCTGTTTCCTCCCCTCCCCGTTCCCAGAGAGAGGTAGCCAACTCATGGCTTTGCCCGTGAGGACGGATATCCTAGTGGCGATTTTCGACCGATCGGCCACCCGTGGTCCTGACGGGTGTGTAAAATAGAAAGAGAATTGCAGGAGGAACCAGCTACACCTGTCGGGTTCCCGTCATATCTCTCAGGCAGGGAGAGCTCTACTCCGCGAGTCTCCTCTGTTCCGGAAGAAACCGATGGTTCTGTGGCCTGAGAGGAGGGAGGGGCTCTTCTGGCTACATGCACAGCCTTCAGCCGATTGAGGACCTCCTCCATAGTGATACCCAAGCTCGCGAGCTGGTGATGGTGTTGTTGGATCAGGTAACCGTGTTCCTCTAGCGAGCTGGTAATCGTTGCTGGTCCTGCTGCCACCATAGTTTTGGTCGATTATTCTGTCACAAATAAGTAGTAGAGACAAAGGCAAGTGCAGGCGAAACAGAAACGTTCTTTACTTAGTACACGAAAGTACAAGTCCAGTGACAAGTAACATAAACAGCACACTCCTAGTAACGTGAAGCAATAATCGACAATGTGTACAGCTTTACTTGGGCTTAAATACCCCACTAAGTATGATTAAACACAACTGCGTAAAGAAGCATGGGTGTGCTTAATTAACTCCATAGAGAATAGCTAGAGAGCTCTACTGAGGCACTGGACAAACGGAATGTAGCTGTACACAAACAATAACTAAAACTACTGGACAGGTTCAACTGAAATCTTCAGTACTCGGGGACCGAGAACTGTATGGGAAGCGGGTGCAGGGATGTGCGCGACACAGGCTACCAAAAAGCCTATGGCAACTCTAAAGGTGTTACAGTCTTACACGGCTCAGCTGCACGACTCAGCTGGAATGTAAAGCTCTTGAGATGGTCATGCAGCCTTTATGTTGGCAATACTTAGCGATACTTGGCTTCTTTCAAACTTCCTCAGACAACTCTTAATTTTTGCCATGTTCAGTGTGGTAAACAGTTACTTTTCTCGATAGTTGAATTAGTGATTATGCGATTAAAGACACCTCTGATACTATTTTTTTTTATTTAACCATGGAAAAACCACATTGAGACCAGGGTCTCATTTACAAATGTGCACTGGGATCACAACTATTGAAATAACACAAATACAAGCACAATATAAAATAAATATTTAGAGACATATTGTACATACTAGGGCTGAACGATGTTGTGTTTTAGCATCGACATCGCGATGTGCGCATGTGCGATTGTCACATCGCCAGAACATGCGATGTGAAGAAGGGTAGCACCCAATGACAGTATAGGTAGCACCACAGTTTACACAAGTTTGTTTTATGGTTTGTTGCTGGGATGACATTCACGCTCCGCATGCCTGCACAGTGATTGGTTCGCTGTGATTGGTTGTTGTGCTGCTGCTCACAGCCAACATTCTCTGTCACTGGCAGACCTGTACTAGGGAAAGATGAGCGACGAAGAGGATATGCATTACGCAGGTAAAAAAGGATGGTTTCGTACCAAAAATAAGGTCAAAATCTTTGGAACTATTTCTGCTACAAAAAATAGGATGTTGACAAAAAACAGGTACTTTGTCAGGAGTGTTATAAAGTTGTGGCAACAAAACAAGGAAAAACCACCCATTTGTCTGATCACTTAAAACGGCTCTTTACGACGAGTACAAAATCTAATCTCGGATGTCAATCAAAATAAAACACTATTTGCGATGCCTTTGCCAGTGTGACACGTTACCAGAAAGGCTGTCAACGACAGAAAGAAATAACAAACGCAATAACGTTTCATATCCTAAAGATTTGTTGCAATTACACGCCGTCGCATTTGCTTATCCATGATTATGGTGATTACCAACACTGTTTTACTTTGGCACGTTGGCAAAAAAAGTTGACTTAAAAACAATAGATTGTGAACCAAAATGCTTATAAGTTCTATTATAAAAAATATATATTTTCAGTTATATTTTTATAAACCAATCGGGGGTTGGTGTAAAGCTGCTGTTTTATAAAAAAATGTGTACTGCTTTACTGTTTACAGAGAATGAAGCTTGTTTATTAGTGAAATTATTAGTATCATGGAATGGTAATTATT
>JACXGM010025637.1:0-15219 GCA_016801145.1 Umbra pygmaea | reverse complement strand
AAAACGTTTTTTTTTCAAGACGCATAGCTGACATTAAGTAGTCGTAACGTTGTGAATTTTATAGCTACACTAAAACCGAGATATTTGCTAGAATCCCAAGATTCTAAGCTTTAAGGACATATAAGACATGTATATATAACCCAATAAATGACGGTGTTAGCCTTGTTTCTAGTTTTACATTCCATTTAATTTGAGGCACGTGTAAAAGGCACGTAGCTCACATTATGAGGGGAAGTTATTATTTTCGTATAACTACTGTAGAATGGTGACATTTGCTACATTCCTAAGTGTCTAAGCTTTCTGTAGATATATAACATGTATATATAACCTAGCAATAGGACTTGTGAACTGTGATTGTTTTAGACTTGTGAACCAGTTTTTGGGGGTGGTGGGGGGCAGAAATCTCCCTGTGGCGGGAGAGTGCTCCCTAAGTAGTTAATAGACCTACGTAACCTACTAATTCAAATGTACAATACTGTTTTAGAACATTGCATTTGAGGCTGTGGAATCTTGTGGCTGATAACAGCTCACAGCACTTCGTTGTGTAATTTTGTCGCGCCGTTCCGGGCATTTTCAGAGAACTTCAGCAACAGTTTGTTACGTAATAATAATAGTGGACTAATCTACTCACAAAAACGATCTAATTTAGACAAAGGTATCAGCCGCGGTCGGTGAATCTTAATTGGGGAGGACGGGCTTGTATTACAGTCAGAACCGGAGTGAATGGAATGTGTGCAAATCAAAAAAACAATTGGTTTTGTTCGTTGCGCACCATTCCATTCACTCCGGTGCCGAGCGTAATACGAGCCCGTCCTCCCCAATTCAGATCCACCGACCGCGGCTGAAAGGTATATAGCTAGCTAAATATTTTTTTTATTCTGAAGTTAGGCAATGGTAAAAAACAGTAAAATGTTTTTTGTTTGGTTTTAAAGTGATTGACGCTTCAGAATTTCTGTTAAGTACTTATTATTTGTTACAAATACAATTTATCTTGTGAACTTGCCCCTTTCATATAGAATATATTTTAGGGCTTGGTGTTTTTGGTCATTAAAAGTTAAAAGTTAATCATGTGAAATGGTTCAAAACTTAATAGAATAAATTTTCACAAATGCATGATTCTTCACTCTTCCCCAAAACTCTAATTGGAATATATACTCTGTGTGTATGTGAGTAGTTGGATCTGTTTTGCACATTTTGTCTGGTGATTTCACCAGAACGAATAGCTCAGTCTCCGCAATGGATTTGAAGCGCGCTTCCGTGTGAAGACTGCACGAGCCACAAGGCAACACTGTATCCTCTTGATAGTTCGCAGAGCTGTTTTATTTATTTGTAGCCTATTGGTGAATCCATGGCCCGAATATGTTTTAAAACGTGGTGGGGACAATATCGACCCTTGCAAAAAGTCGTGGGGACATAGGCTATGCATTAGGTGCGTTAATGTGATCGCCCCCTCTCGGTATTTTAGATGCCCCAGCATCACCACTCGGCTGGCGCCGGGTCTGACTGGATCATAGAATGCGCTTGCGCCAAAATGAACGATATGAACGATTCAGATACCAGTACCGAGCAGTATACTGGATCATAGAAGTAATGCACTTGCTCCAAAATGAACGATATGAACGATTCAGATACTAGTACTGAGCAGTATACTGGATCATATAAGTAATGTGCCTGCGCGAAAATGAACGAAATGAACGATTTAGATTCGGGGGATGAGCTCTCAAATTGTTTGCATGGAATGAAAATTTTACTTTTGTGGCAAAGCCTGATTAAAACTAATTGTTGAAATTAATTGTTTTGTGTATCTTTTTTTACCATAACATTGGCCATTGCAAATGATGTAGACAGTAATTAGTCTAGCATACTTTCATTAAATAAATCAATTCAAGCTAAATTTTAGGTCTATAATTAGGCTATAATGAAGCTGATCTATTTATACCAGAGATTTTCTTAAAATGAAGTTAATACCTTTTAGAAAAATGTTACCTGGTGTTAAACTCCCCCTGCTACCCTGATTTGCATTTGAATAGCTCACAGCATTTTCATTTACATGTTAAAGCCTCCACTAGAATGAGGGGGAGGGGGGTCATGGGGGGACAACTGCAAAGCAAGCCCCACATACATTTTTGACAATTCACAGCAGTTTTCAATGTTGCCTGCAAATTGCCGTGTTCAGCCGTAAACCTGAACTTCCACGACAATCTACAGTGCCGCTTACTGACGAAAATCCCACTTGGGAGCAAATACAAATTGTACAGGGCGTATCAATGAACGTTAAAATACTGTGTTGTTCAACAAAATAAGTACTGTGCCAGTAAATAGTAAAATGTATGTACTGGTACTGTTTCTACATTGAAAGAGGATACATTGATGTTGCTTACAGTAGGTTTTCTTAATCACCCACAGCATACTTTAAACTACCTCTAGCAAACAAACGCAACAATATGAATACAGTCTGTTGAACTGTAAGCGCTCAACTTTGATGTGTCGCTCTGGAAACGTATGGCTCAAGAAGCTGACAAAGATTCATCAGTCCCTCCACTGAGAATTTAAAACTTTCATAAACATATGCATCAGAGAAACCCAACAGGTTTTGTCAGTCTCTAAATATTCTAAAAACCTGCGACTCACATACCAAAGATTGCGAGTTCGAATCCATGCGGCCACTTTGCATGTATTTTGTTTTCTATTTCAGCACGATGCAGACGTATTGCAAATACGCTTTTTATCCTTTTTTCCTCACTATCACCATGGTTACAAACAATACATTACGAAATAATACTGTTACATGGAGTTGTTGAGAAGTAGATTCTATATAATCATGTTTAAATACAGTTTAGACAGGTTGGAATGGTATTACTAGATGAGAGAGTTGTACAGCTATAGTTAGAGGCATGTTGGAGGATCCTAGGACATGTTAGACTGTCTGAAGACAGACAGGGAGAAGATCCATGGTCAAGCCATGAGTACAGAAATGTTTGATATAAGACTTTCCTTTAGGAGAGGAGTAGTTGGTCACTATGACAACAGGTGACTGAGACAAGAAGCAAGGTTAAGTGGTTAGGACAGAGAGGGCCTATACTGTTCTTATATTATAACATCAGAATAAGCTGTAGCTTATGGCTTAGGACTTATAGCTTATAAATATATACAACTAGGGAGGCCATTTGATTAAATGCTAGAAAGAAGTTAAGGTGACCGGCACATGTGCTCACACGAGACAGTCTGAGCAGATAGGGGTCTCCTTCTAGGAGGTGTGCGAACGACAATGCTAAGGCTATAAACCAGTTCCAATTGTTATTCAAGACATTTTTTCCAACACGACTTGATGCCTTGTTATGAGATGACCCTGTTTCCAGAACAAGAAAAACTTTATTAAACATTCTGTTAACAACCACAACCTGACTCCTGGAACTATCATTTCAACAAAGATATTGCCAAGCCTTAACATAACCATCTTTACAGAGTTAACAGCAAGGTTTTTGAGTGGTTAAGGTTAGGTTAGGGGTTTGGGTAAGGCTTAGATCAAATTTACAGCAAGGTTTCTGAGTGGTCAAGGTTAGGTTAGGGGTTTGTGTAAGGCTTAGATCAAATTTACAGCAAGGTTTCTGAGTGGTTAAGGTTAGGTTAGGGGTTTGTGTAAGGCTTAGATCAAATTTACAGCAAGGTTTCTGAGTGGTTAAGGTTAGGTTAGGGTTTTGGGTAAGGCTTAGATTGAATTAACAGCAAGGTCTCACTGTGCACCCATCACAGAATTTTCCGTGAAACTGCCACGGATTTTGGTCCCATTCCGTGAAACTGCCACAGATTATGAAGTTCAAACTCCATGGCAGTTTCACAGATTTCTGAGAGATCAGGCTGGTCCTGACATCTCCTATCTAGATCGCAATTGTTAGGTTCAGTGAAGCCAGGTAATAAAAATAAATCCAGGGCATGTTGAACTTGCTTCATAGTATAGCCCCCTGGTCTTGTTGTGTTCAGGTATTGTCATGGTCAGGTCTTGTTGTGGTCAGGTCTTGTCGTGTTCAGGTTTTGTCGTGTTCAGGTTTTGTCATGTTTAGGTCTTGTTGTGTTTAGGTCTTGTGTTCAGGACTTGTTGTTTTCAGTTCTTGTTGTGTTTAGGTCTTGTTATGTTCAGGCCATCATAGTTCTGGGTTTGTTAACTGTGCTGTAGATCTGAGAGGAATCTTCTTCAGCTGCGTGTGTCTCCAGTCTAAAGAGAGAAAATCCAAAATTAATCTCAACATGTATCTTAAATAATAAACCATCTCCTTTCAATTTCCTTTGAACAGGCCCTTTAGTATTTGCAAAACACTTCCTCATCACCATTTTACTCCATTATCTCACTGCTGTACACGATGACTCTTCTCCCTCATTCACACAATGTCTTTGCTTATTTATGCTCCAGTGTCCTAGTCATGCCCCATGGCGTGTTTTGCACATATTCATCTGTACAATCAGTAATTCCTTGCACGTTAGTTGCACAATATCATTTGCACAGTTACACTTAAAGTTATTAAATATGGTTAAGTAAAGCTGAAACAAAATAAAAATGGATGACCTTCATACAGATTATGCTCACCTGGGGGCAGCACTGGGGCTGTTGAATTTAACAGCAGCGTATTGAACATCCTCTTCATGTTCCTTTGTCTCAGACTGTTGGATGGTGCAGTATAGAGGTACTTCCTGGTTCTTAGAGGAAGGGAAGTGGACGCTGGCATAGTGAAGGTCCTCCTGGTTGTCTGTGTTTGCTGTCTGTGCTGTAGTAGAGGTCATGATCACTCTTGAGATATTATCATACAAAGGACAGGAGTCAACCTGATGGGGAGAGATGACAACATTTTCAAGAAAGCAATATACAGTACAGTATATTTATGTAATGAATACCATGACGATTGGATTCACATGCCCCTGACTTACTAGGAGCCGCTAGAAAGCACTTTAACAAAGGTACCTGTGTGTCACTACCCTCCTGTTATTGTATAAAAATATGATAATAAATAATATCTGTCCTAATACTATACACTACGAGAGGAGCATCCACTAGGGATATGGGACTCATTTTCTCTACATTTTCTGAAATTGTATTGTTTTGCAGAAACCTTAATTTGCAGGCAGAGTAGAGAGTAAAAAGTAGAGTTCAGCTGATTAACTTTTGTGAAAATGAGTCCACAGTAGGCCCAATGTATTTCTGTACTAAACAGACCTAACCATCTCTGCCCTTACTTCGTCCACAGGCTGTATTTCATTCAGCGCGTCTGCCCAGATAATATTTCCCCTTATTGGGGTGTATCAGTACATACCAATCTCTACTTGAAGCACATGAGTTTTACTGTGCTGACAGACAGGCAGTGCAATACATAGGTAGGGTTTATCATTTCACTGAATTGTACACAAGCAAACAGACAGTAACTGCTCTCTAATGAAGTGACTTTATTGTATAGGTGGTGTTTGATACTACTGTATAGTACAGTTGCTGAGCTAAATGTTATAACTACAAATTGCTTTCTTTGCCCTGATTGTAGCTAATTTCTTGACTAGATGAAACCAGTGGCCACAAAATGTAATACTGAAAATGGCTTCATTAGCTATTATGTTTGATAATAAAATACACACATGCCTTTTGAACATAGTATCAGTCATGTTATGGATCATATAACTTAGTGTAAACGTAAGGTTGCTGGTTTGATTCCTGTGTGGGACAAATTGTTACGTCTGCATCTGCAACCACACCCCCTCTGGTCATTCACGGCTGCAGCAATCAATGTCATAATTAGGGGCCAAGCCCCATAGGGGCTGGTACCCTATTGTATCTGTTGGATTTTTTCTTCTTCCCTGATGGAAGTCTATGGCAGCCCTATGAACCATACATAGGAAAATGATGAAATTTGGCACACTTGTAGTGACGCTAATGAATAGTAATTGGACCAACTTTTGACCCTCTAGGACCAACTCTATAGCGCCACCACCAGTTCAAAATTTCAACATTGAAATGGTTATAACTTTTGAACCCTTTGATCTAGAGACATGAAACTTATTACACCTGATTCCACTCATCATGTTGATCGCAACCAATACCTTACATTAAGACCCCTCCCATTACAGTAGTGGCCATTTTGAAATGTACAGTATTCAGTTTTTTCGCTACTCCTCCTTCAAATTTTATCCAATTCTCTCCAAACAAGTGCTCAAATGATCTTCGGATTGAGCCGCATAAAAATAACTATCCAGTTTTTTTATTCATCTTTGTTCAAACGTTATGGTGTCGCAAACTTAACAAGGTCCACCCAAAATTGGCTAAGAGACTCTATCTTGGCCAAAGTTTGATTAATCAAAACGAAAATTGGTGCACTTCATCGGAAGCACGTTGTGAGGTTCCATGCCAAATTTGGGAATAGCGCCACCTACGGGTCATGAGATATGAAAAATTGCTATTTCGGCCAATAACTTTTGAACAGTTTGTCAGAAAATCATAATTGTGGTATCTATGGATTCCTTGCATCATGCCGAATCCATCGATATTGATTTCGCCACAGTGGGATATACCGCGTGTCCGCTATTTTGAATTTTGTCGTAATTTGCAATATCTTTTAAACTCTTTGAAATTTCATCACCAAATTTGGTACGGCTTATCATTTACATGGCCCAAAGGTACCTAAGAAGTTTGATCACAGCACCACCTAGTGTTTCAGAGATATCATTGTTTATTGAAAAAACACTTATATCTTCTGCTAACATTGCTTGAAATTTGATTTCATTAAGTCAATATATTCCTTGGCTTATGCCGATTTCAACGATATCTCGTGTTATTTTTCAACAATTTGACTGGCTGCCATATTGGAGCGAACGTAAAACAGTTTTTTCGCTACTCCTCCTTTAAAATTTGTCCAAAATTGTCCAAAATTTGCTCAAATGATCTTCGCACCGAACCGCACAGAGGTACTGTTCCTGATTTTTTTGCTATTCCGGAAAAAAAAATTACGACGTTGCAAAGTTAACAAGGTCGATCAAAAATCGGTTCAGAGGCTGTAACATGTGAACAGTTTGTCGCAAAATCATAAAATTGGATAGAATTAAGCTATTTTAGCAAGCTAACCTGGTTAACCTGCTTTTGTGTACTCATTCTTACACTGAACCCTCTCCTCTGCAGTGTGCGATTGTCCATCCTCTGAGTGGCGCAGTCTGCTAAACTGTGCATTACTAATACCGAGCCGTACCGGTTGTGAATTTGAACCCCCCGTCGAAAGGTAATAAAAGATGTGTCGATTCCTGTAATGTTCAAATGTTGTTCTAATCTATTGCGCTAAAGCAGCTTGTTTTGATTTAATCTGTAAGTACTTCTGAACCTCTTTTCTTTGTGTACATTCTATTTCTGCTCTTTTCGCTCTTCTGGCTCTGCATTGGGTAACCGTAAGTTACATTACCATTAAGACGTCTTAGCACGCTTAACTGGTTGAGTTGTAATTTGTTTGTGTGCTTATCGTGTGCTCATTCTTACATTAAAGCCTCTCCTCTGCAGATTAAGCATAAACTGCTAAACTGTGTGCCGTGAGCCCGAACCATTGTGTTACGGACGTAGTGTCTTTCTGAAATGTTACACATTGGAATACGATATGTGGCACATTCGTATAAAGGTTCGCACTTGACTTGATTAATGGAAGTTTGGCATCTTAGTAAAAAACATAATTTTGACGCAATTCTCTCTTGAAACTATTGAATTTTGGCAGCTGTGTAGGTGCACGTCTGCCGGGTGGCGCAACGAGATGAGTAACAGACACCTGACCTGTAGATGGTGGGTTTGAGTCCTGTGCAGGACAAATTGTGTATAAACTTGTCATTTCAATTCCTTTATTATCCGGGTAAGAGCTGTACTAATCTTTATTAAGCTAGGTTAGCATGTTAACCTGCTTTTGTGTACTTATTCTTACACTGAACCCTCTACTCTACAGTGTGCAATTGTCCGTCCTCTGAGTGGCGCCTTCTGCTAAACCGAGCGTTACTAATACCGAGCCGTTGTGGGTTCGAACCCCGCGTCGGACGAGTATAAAAACACTTGAGTTGATAAATGTAACTTTGGCATCTTAGTAAAAAATGTATAATTTTCATGCGATTCTCTCTTGAAACTATTGAATTTTGGCAGCTGCTTAGGTGCGCGTCTGCCAGGTCGCCTGACCAGTAGATGGCGGGTTCGAGTCCTATGCGGGACGACTTTAAAATTGCGCGTGAAATTGTCATTTCGATGCCTTCGTTATCCGGGTAAGAGCTGTAGCGATCATTCTTACTCTTGGATTAGAAATGAACTTGTTTTCATCCTTCGTTTCGCGTTCGTTCTCATCGGACCTTCTGTTAATTTCGATTTCATCCCATCATTACTTTCGAACCTACCTGTTCTTCGCGTACGTTCGATTTCTGCCGTTTTTCCTCTTCCTGCTCGCGTTGCGCTAAGGGCCCTTTGGCTGCTTGGCCCCTGTATCGCTGCTCGCAGCTATATTTTTTGTTTGTAGTTGGTATTAATAATGTATGCGCTTTGATGCTACTACTCATACTAAAGGACTGCACCAACAATCCCTGCATTTGGCTCAGAGGCAAATACTTTATGTAGTTAATCTTCTTCATTAGAATCACAATGTCATTTCTTACAGGAGACATCACGTGATCTTAATCAATACTTTAGTTATTTCACAACACATATGTATAAATATATACAGTGCCTTGCAAAAGTATTCTGCCCCCTTGAACTTTTTGAGTTTTTGCCACATTTCAGGCGTCAAACATAAAGATATGAAACTGTAATTTTTTGTGAAGAATCAACAATGAGTGGGACACAATCATGAAGTGGATGAAATTTATTGGATATTTCAAACTTTTTTAACAAATAAAAAACTGACTAATAGGGTGAGCAAAATTTTTCGGCCCCTTTACTTTCAGTGCAGCAAACTCTCTCCAGAAGTTCAGTGAGGATCTCTGAATGATCCAATGTTGACCTAAATGACTAATGATGATAAATAGAATCCACCTGTGTGTAAGCAAGTCTCTGTATAAATGCACCTGCTCTGTGATAGTCTTAGAGGTCCGTTGAAAGCACAGAGAGCATCATGAAGAACAAGGAACACACCAGGCAGGTCCGATATACTGTTTAGGAGATGTTTAAAGCCGGATTTGGATACAGAAAGATTTCCCAAGCTTTAAACATCCCAAGGAGCACTGTGCAAGCGATAATATTGAAATGGAAGGAGTATCAGACTACTGCAAATCTACCAAGACCTGGCCGTCCCTCTAAACTTTCAGCTCATACAAGGAGGCCCATGATCACTCTGGATGAACTGCAGAGATCTACAGCTGAGGTGGGCGAGTCTGTCCATAGCACAACAATCAGTCGTATACTGCACAAATCTGGCCTTTATGGAAGAGTGGCAAGATGAAAGCCATTTCTGAAAGATATTCATAAAAAGTGTTGTTTAAAGTTTGTCACAAGCCACCTGGGAGACACACCAAACATGTGGAAGAAGGTGCTCTGGTCAGATGAAACCAAAATCGAACTTTTTGGCATCAATGCAAAACGTTATGTTTGGTGTAAAAGCAGCACAGCTCATCACCCTGAACACACCATCCCCACTGTCAAACATGGCGGTGGCAGCATCATGGTTTGGGCCTGCTTTTCTTCAGCAGGGACAGGGAAGATGGCTAAAATTGATTGGAAGATGGATGGTGCCAAATACAGGACCATTCTGGAAGAAGACCTGATGGAGTCTGCAAAAGACCTGAGACTGGGACGGAGATTTGTCTTCCAACAAGACAATGATCCAAAACATAAAGCAAAATCTACAATGCAATGGTTCACAAATAAATATATCCAGGTGTTAAAATGGCCAAGTCAAAGTCCAGACCTGAATCCAATCGAGAATCTGTTGAAAGAACTGAAAACTGCTGTTCACAAACGCTCTCCATCCAACCTCACTGAGCTTGAGCTGTCTTGCAAGGAGGAATGGGCAAAAATTTGAGTCTCTCGATGTGCAAAACTGAGACATACCCCAAACGACTTCCAGCTGTAATCGCAGCAAAAGGTGGCGCTACAGAGTATTTACTTTGGGGCTGAATAATTTTGCACGCCCAATTTTTCAGTTTTTTATTTGTTAACAAAGTTTGAAATATCCAATAAATTTTGTTCCACTTCATGATGTGTTCCACTTGTTGTTGATTCTTCACAAAAAATTACAGTTTCATATCTTTATGTTTGAAGTCTGAAATGTGGCAAAAGGTTGAAATGTTCAAGGGGGCCGAATACTTTCGCAAGGCACTGTACATACATAACTACATACATACCCACATTCTTACACACATGTACATAACAATAATAATACTAAAAAACATACAAAAACAAAACAGAAAGAAAAAATATTGTTTTACAATTCATGACACACAGTTCCAAAGTTAGTAAATAAGTTACTGAGAAAACTAATAAATCTTGTTGAAGAACAACCTAGTCAAGTTTATTCTAAATCTGGGCAATATATTCAAAGGTTTTACATCACTCTATACAAAGGATACCTCTTCCATTTACTCTGTCTAACCCTGAAGAGCATAAATAAAACAAAATGATTGACCTTTCCATACTTCAGTTTTGAAATTTAAAGCAAAACTAAACCACAAGCTACATGAACCACATACTATTTATTCTATATATTTAATCCATTTCTCCCATCTTTCTTCAAATAAATACATTTTATTTCTTATTCTCATATTAATCCTCTCTATTTCGTATATTTCTGTCACCACATTTTTCCATTCATACTTAGTTATATTTTTTTACACCAGTTTCTAGTAATTTGTTTAATTATTGCTACTCTTATCGTTAAAAACAAATGCGAGTCCTTCTTTTCAATTTCTTCTGGCACCCTCCCCAGAAGCAAACATCTCGGGTCCTTATTTACCATGGTGCCAAAGACCTTAACAATTTCCTTTATTGAATCTTCCCAAAATTCAGCCAAAGCCCCACATATACAAAACACATTACTATAATTTGCTCTCTCCTCACCACATTCTCTCCAACATTCCTTTATTTTACTTTGAGTATGTGATGTTATGAAATATATAATCAGAATCTTCCATGAATATTCTTTCCAATAATTGGAACTTGTTGTTTTATAAATATTTTTACACATTTGTTCCCAATCCATTAATGAAATATCACATTGAAGTTCATTCTCCCATTTGTTTATCACTTTCTCAACAATTAGTTTGTTTTAATTGTTCAATTTTATAAGTTTGACCACCTTTGTAAAAAAGAATTTCTCCCCCCCACTCTCATACATTTTAGGGAAATATATATTTTATAAGGGGATTAATATCCTCAATAGTTATTTTCCTTAACGTGTCAAAAAGATAACTTAGTACATCATACTATACTCCATGTACTATAAACACCCAACTTTTGGTACACACCCAACTTTTGGTACACAAACAACTTTTGGTACACACACAACTTTTGGTACACACACAACTTTTGGTACACGCCCAACTTTTGGTACACGCCCAACTTTCGGTACACACTAAACTTTTGGTACACACCCAACTTATTGTACATACCCAACTTATTATACACACCAACTTATTATACACACACTTGTTTTGGTTTGGCCGATGGTTCTGTACATTAGGGTAATCACACAAACATATTATTACAAGGAATACAAACTACTTGAATTCACAATTTGTAACAGCACTTATACATAACTATAATCCTGAATACTGAACCTGGAACATGTACCAACAACAGGTCACAACCATGCACGACCAACAGACCCAGACAGAACCAAACAGGTGGAAGCAGGGGCAGGCTGGAGGGCAAACTGATTCAAGAAGGAACTACCACAGGTGAGCCTGCTACGACTGAAATTCTGACTAATAACCATGTGACTACCTACTACTAATAGGACTGAGACTATCAGCTGATAAGCAGAATTGATCACTGGGGTCCCGAACTGAACTTTGTAATTACTTGTAAAATTGTGAAACTTGTTTTTTTTTGCTCTTAGACATTTAAAAACTACCTCTTTTATTTTGAGAACTAATGCAATATAGAAATTAGCAGCTTTAACAAATGTTGATTTTAGCTGTGCAGAAATGAAGTGGATTGTAGATGACATGAACATCTAGCCTAGTCCTACCAGACTTTCAAACATAATTTCATTTGTACATAGAGTCTGGCCACTCTCCATTGACAAGCGTTAACTTCCTTGAAGGTGGGTACTCTGTTAAAGTTTAAAATTATTGGATCTGCCATAACCAATCGCTAACATTTGGTCATGACGTACTACACTCAAACTAGCGCAGGACATCAAACTCATCCTTCTCAGCCACTTCCTCTGTTCGCTGATTGGACCGGTAAAAAAATTGTTCAGAGAACCAGGGAATATGCTGCAAACCCAGACGGATTACTGACGGAAACTCAAGTATGTAGGTTGGAACCAGGCTAATGAACATCCACTCAGTGGTCAATTTATTAAGATCATCCATCTTGTACTGGTTATTCTGGGCATGGATCTTACAAGGTGTCCGAAACCTTCCACAAGGTGATTGGTTCATGCTGACACAATGACATCACACAGTTGATTTAGACTGGTTGAGGTCTCATGACTGGACAAGCTACTTGGGGAAACAGAATCAGTATTAAGTTGATTGGTTATTTATTCCAATACCCGGTGTATGACAACCACTTACTTTTTTGAATTTCCAGATTATGTTCCAAACTTTTGCACTGTGCTGCTATTTCTCTTGATGTACACATCTTTGTTTTGTAAAATTACTAAAAAAAATTCTAGACATATCTCATGCTAATTCTGTTTTGGCCATAACACTGTTGCTGACTAGATGTTTATTTGTTTGTTACACAATTATTTATAAAGCGAATGCGTTTGTTATGTGTGAAATGTTAGTAAAGATATGCAAACATTGAACAAGCTGGATTCACACCAGATCCGGCACACTGGTTGCATTGCGGCGGAAGTCCATTCATTTCAATAGGAAGCAATGAGCACCGCTGCGGCAAATCTACCGGAACCGGCAAAATGTGGATGCTGTGTTGCGGGTGTGTCGCAAGAGTTGAAATAATCCAACTTTTGCTGTGCTTTGCCGTACGGTGCCAGAACCGGAAGTTGATTTACCTCAGAGAAAGAGCTAATATGTTGCTTTCTTCTATGGGTGTGTGAGATTGCAAGACAAGCTTTGACAGCTCAGTAGATAGTTTTCGTATTGTCAATAAATACTAAACTGAAAACGGCTCCTGTCAGTTGCCTTGCTGGAGGAGGACAGTTGTATGCAATGTTGCCCACCATCTCGTAGATGCGGAAGATTGATTTCGATGTTGATTGCATTGTACACGTGTGTCTGCATTACAATGCCGTACGGGGATTTTTTGCCGTGTCTGGTGTGAATTCAGCTTTAGTCATCTCCATCCGCCCCCTCTTCCTAAGAATCGAAACTAACGTGACAAACAAGATCAGCGCAACCATGACAAGCAAACCGTATTTTATTACGTTTCTGGTCATGCAGTCGTTTAGAAATATGCAGAATTGTTTAGGGTAGAATCTATCTCTGTTGATCTTGATAGTTTATTTGCTGCTTCCATGTCTGTAGCGCACTGGTTTTTGCGTTTTTTACAGGTATGCCTGTCAACCCGGTCGTGCTGTTAATTGGCAGTTGATAACAACACACAGGCCAAGACATATACATAAATTCCATCGCGGAGCGTACATTTCAAAAAGAAAAAATACTGACATTAGCATTTTTGTCAGAAAATATAGTATTTCAGCTTAACATGTTTCCTTAATAGTAGGTAGTAGACTAGACTCTGAAGGAGAAGGACGTGTCCTTGCTTGGCTCCGCTCTGCTTGCAATCTGTTCTATCTCTGCTTTTTCTTTAGTGTTCTTTTACATTTCTTTTCCCAAATCTATTCTTTAGACTTTTTCTCTGCTATTTTTTATACACCTCATGGACAGAGTGTAAGGATACTCCCAAGGTATGAAAAGAACACGGTTTATTCTTATAATATTTGTCAAAGGCAAAGGCACAGAAAATAATCCAAGGCAGAATAATTCCTAAACAGAGCAGGGGTCAGGCCAGAATAGCAATATTAGAGCGTTGGCAAAGGTACAGGGGATAATCCAAGGCAGAAATTCATAAACAAAGCAAAAGGTCAGACCAGAACAACAATACAGGAATATAATGCTCAGTAATGAATCAAATATATACTCACAATACCTCGCGAAGAGGCAATGGTGTGTGTGTGTGTCATATATAGGACTGGGTGAGAGCAGGTGAATGGAATTTGGTTGATTGAGTCCAGGTTATGGGAAATTTAGTTCTGAGGAGGCAAGACCAGGGAAGCTGTAGTTCACAGGGAAGATGAACTGGGGAATGGGAATTGTAGTTCTTAGCAAACTAGGAAGGGGAAGATGTAGTTCTCTGGGAAGAGGAACTGAGAAACTTTACACAGAGGCTGTTTATACATCTAACCGGAATAACTTCTGAAGCTATCTTGAAGAATTAGAGCAATCCAACATGGACTCCAGCTGTACAGAATGTGCAGAGTGCTGTCGCCTAACATTAAGAGTGGCTAAACTAGAAAGCAGGATTTCCAACCTTTTCAGACACTACCATCCCATGGAATGGCCACAACACCTACGCTGAGGTGCTGACTAAGCGGGATCACGAAGGTGCCATCCCCAAGCGTGTGCTGACTTCTTCCCCAATGTACTCAGAGGCATGGACGACCATACAGAGGAATGTAAAGAAACACCGCTCGCCAACCACCAAAGAAAAACTTCAGCTTGGTAACAGATACCAGCTGCTCTCAAAACCAGAGTCGCCCTGCTTGAAACCACCAGCAAAATCCAAAACCATTACCAGAAAGCAGTACTCACAGCCCACAAAGCTGCCTACACCTCCTAGGAACACCATTTCACAACCCTGCCGTGCTAAGCAAAACAACCCTAAGTATGGTTGGTAAAACACATCAACTCTCACAAAATGACAGAGGGGAAATTCCTCAAGCTCTCACACAGGCTACACAGCCGAAATACCCAAACACTATACTCATTGGGGACTCGAAAATCAGCAAATTAAGGAGTAAGAGTATGATAACAAACTGTCTCCCATACGCAACTGTCAGCGAGATAACTGAGAAACTACCAGAAATCCTCGAAAGCTACACTGCTGAC
>JACXGM010025636.1:0-15208 GCA_016801145.1 Umbra pygmaea | reverse complement strand
GCTATCAGGAGATTTTGGAGCATTTCATGCTTCCATCTGCTGAAAAGCTTCATGGAGATGAAGATTTCATTTTTCAGCACGACCTGGCACCTGCTCACAGTGCCAAAACCACTGGTAAATGGTTTACTGACCGTGGTATTACTGTGCTCAATTGGCCTGCCAACTCTCCTGACCTGAACCCCATAGAGAATCTGTGGGATATTGTGAAGAGGAAGTTGAGAGACGCAAGACCCAGCCCTATGGATGAGCTTAAGGCCGCTGTCAAAGCATCTTGGGCCTCCATCACACCTCAGCAGTGCCACAGGCTGATTGCCTCCATGCCACGCCGCATTGAAGCAGTCATTTCTGCAAAAGGATTCCCGACCAAGTATTGAGTGCATAACTGAACATAATTATTTGAAGTTTGACTTTTTCTTCTTTTTTTTGTATTACAAACACTTTTTTTATTGGTCAGATGAAATATGCTAATTCTTTGAGATAGGAATTTTGGGTTTTCATGAGCTGTATGCCAAAATCATCAGTATTAAAACAATAAATGACTTGAAATATTTCAGTTGGTGTGCAATGAATCTAAAATATATGAAAGTTTAATTTTTATCATTATATTATGGAAAATAATGAACTTTATCACAACATGCTAATTTCTTGAAAAGGACCTGTATACCTTACAGGAAATACGGCCTATTTATATTTTTAAAAATATTTTATAAAAATCTTAACAGAATATTATAAGATTAGATTATTATCCCTGTTTGGAGAAAGTCACTTAAAAGCAGACATTGACATCTTACACAAAACGTCTGCAACGCTTAGTGCAAATGCAAACACAATGCTCTTACATTCGCGTTCACAAACGTGTTTCTCTCATTATAGCTATAGGTCCGGTTGTCAACTATTGACATTTGTAATAAATATTACACATTCTTGACCTGCAATATAAATTATGTTCTTCTGAATATTCAGGACCATTTACTTTTCTATATTTGGTATTCCTCTTGAAAAATACTTTAATTAAATTCAATCCTGTTTGTTTTGAAGAGATGATTGAATAAAATGTTGAAATATTAATTATAGACGTTTTCTGTACTTTAAAATAATGTGTATTATAATTCTATTAATCAACTACCTGCAACTTAACGAAAACACATGCAAATAGACAAAACACAAGCAAATTAAGAAAACATCTTCATTAATTTGACAACATGTGCGCAGCATTCAGCAAAAGCGCTGCAAAAACACACAACACAACTATAAACATAAACGCGCTGCAAAAATAGAAATGCTGCAAAATGAAAAGCACACAAACCCCAAAAACACATGCATCAAAAAAACGTTGCATCCAGTTTACACAACGGAAGTGCCCCGGAAAGGGGCGCTAGTAGGTTGTTTTGTGTTTTATCTGTGGATTTTAGCCAAATTGTAGATAAAGCAGCTGAAGGTTTATTGATGTTAGGACTGAATTTACAATGAGTTAGATTCATTTATTTTCCAAACTCTTATCTTTTGTATGTTTTTGTGCGCAACAGTTCAAAGGAAACATATTCACTATTTTTCCACGCGTTCCGTCCTTGAGCGTTATTGTTAATGATGTAAATTAATTGGTGCATCATCGTGCCCATTCTTCAGTATCCCTCCTGCTAACCGAGAACAACAAGCCCACCAAAAAGTAATATAAACCTTGTCCGGACAACCACTCCTACTTGAGTGCAGGTAAGTTATATATGTATATAAAGTTAATATTCCACTTTTGGTTTTGCTGACATTTAAATTGATTAATGATTGATTGTAATGATTGATTATTGTGGCAGTCTTGTTGCTTTAGCTAGCTGTCTAGTTTGAATGCTCATGTGTCTTTTTAAATGGACTGCATGTAACAACTAGCTAGTATAACAAAAAGTACCGTATTCCCTGGACAAAAGCCTCATTTTTTGTAATTTATTCTGATATTAGTTTTATTTGTACACGAATCATTGCATCATTATGTTTTGGTAGCCTGGAAAAATCCAGACCCAAATCCTGAACGATTAAGGGTCTGGGTTCGAGTAATGTAAATGTCTCAACTCGAGGGGCGGCACCAAGCGTGCATTTGAAAATCTCACTGTATGCAATTGGATAACACTACGACCAATCACCAGTGGGTTTTCACTAACCCTATGGTGGAGCTAACTGGTAGATAAAACTCTTGCCTTATCAGGTCGCAAAACAGCAAAAACTCCCTTTTATAAAAAAGGAACGATTCGAGCCCCGTCTTTTGTTCCTCCTTTAGACAAAAAGCCAAGTCTAACTCGTTCATTGTAGTGGCTCAAGTCGTTTTAAACAACTGGTGTTAATCCATAGCGATCTTACAATGTTTACTAATGACTTTGAGGTCGCAGAGCTGTCGTGTTGTCATTTGTTTAACACGCCTCTGGCACGCCTATATCAGATACACCGATGTGATTGGTGCAGCTCGGATACAAGGGCATAGTTAATGAGCAGAATTACTCGGTGCCAGAGTAACTTGCTGAGCAAATTCAAATTGTGCTCTCGCGAGAACTCTGGATTTTGCACTGCAACTTTTTTGTTATTTTGACAAGATGTAATTTTCTGCAAATAAATACTCATTGAAAATATTTGTATGTTTAATTTACATACCTATAAAAATTAGCTGTCTCTTTAATTGTAAAAGAGCTGTATACATTGTGACAACAGCTATTCTTAATTAAATGCTTAGGATAACAAAATGCTATTTAAAGATGTAATGCATTGTAAATGACTAATACATTTCATGTTATACAAACATTATTTACTTGATCTCCTGATCCATCTCTGGAGCTGAGGGTCCCACCGGCCAGGGGTACATGTGCCTGACCACTTTCTCATTGATGAAAGACTCATCTTGTTGGACACAGAAGGTGATACTTTGCTGGGGGCTGGCGTGACATCAGCATCACCTGGATGATGGAGAATGAGCTCTACTGTACCTGTGAAAACATACAAAAGACAATGTTGTATTTCCATTTAATGTGATTTTGAAGCCTGGCACACTCCCTGGTTCTGTGAACATTAACAGAAGTTACCGTAGTCTCTAGATTTCCTCTCCAGTGGTCATCTAAGTAGTCATTATATAAGCAATAAGGCATAGTGGGGTGTGTTATTTGTTCGATACACAACAGCTAAGAGCTGTTCATATGTACAACGCTTTGCAGAGTGCCTGGAGACAGAATATATCACAGAGTCCTCATTGCTTTATGAACCGGTTTCTGGTGCCTGGACATAATGACTGGATACAGCGCTTAGCCATGGTATACTGGCAATACATCATAACCCACTGAGATGTTTAATAACAGTTGGCGCTCACCTTCACGCTAAGTAAAAGTGTGCCACTGTTTCCATCCAGGTGCAGTGAGGTTTTTGGTCACCCTTCATGATGGCTTGACCTAGGGCTAAAAGAAGATTTAATCAGGTTTTAAATGAAAGCCTGCAACCATCCACTGGAGATCTGGTGTGCTTCCAGGCAGTGTTGGCTCTTTCTTTTATGTGTGGTGTAACTGCTGTTAAATTAAAAAGAGTGAATTAGGCAAGAGTAAATAAATCCACATAGCTGTCAACTCTCATGCAGTGCATGTGAGACACACATTTGATTGGTTTCACATTGGCGTGTGAGCTTGTGAAACCAATCAAATGCGTTTGTCTTACAGGCACTGCGTGAGAGTTGACAGTTACGCATCCAGAATCTACTTCTGTATTTTTGGGGGGCAAAACATTTAAAGGCATTAAATTACATTGCTGAAGGAGCAGGAAGCGGTTTGCAATAGGTTTTTATCATTCTCATCCAGAACTGCCTAAACGTAGGGACGCAATGATGTTTGTACAAATACAATTAATATGAAATTAAACTATAAAAAATTTGGTTTTGTACAGGGATTAAGGCACGTTTTGTCACACTAGGTGTTACATGCAGCCCAATTTATATGAAAACACCTGAGCATTCAAACTAGATAGATAGTTAAAGCATCAGGAGTGCCACAATCAAAATTTACTCATTTACTCATTACTCCTACTTGAGTGCAGGTAAATCTATTTACCTACACTCAAGGAGGATGTCCGGACAAGGTTTATCTGACTTTATTGTGGGCTTGTTGTTCTCGGTAGCAGGAGGGACAATGAAGAATGAACACGATGATGCATTAATCAATAATAATTTACATTAGTCATTAGTAACAATAACGCTGAAGGATGGAACGCGTGGAAAAATAATTAACTGATGTTTCCTTTTAACTGTTGCACACAAAAACATACAAAATATAAGCGGTTGGAAAATAAATAAATCTAATTTATTGTAAATTTAGTCATAACCATAGAGTGTATATAGTACTGGAGGTAACGTGTGACATCACCAATTGTTTTGTGAAGATCTGATTTGAGTCATCGAGTTTGCTGTTACGGGTGCAGCCATAATAAAGGCTAGATTTCTCGTCCGCGCTGCTGGCCAATGGAGGTCAACATATGCACCTGGTGGCCATCTTGCCACAGGCAGCTTGCTTACTCATAACATTGTGTGTTAATGGTGCATGTACTTTCAAATAACCATAACTTGATAAATTTTCTAGCGATTTTCAAACGGTTTGGTTTGTTAAAAATGTCAGAGATGTAGTTATGACACTGCATACTTTTTTGAAAAAATAGTATATTACTTATAAAGCATCCAGAATTATAGCCATGTTAATAACATTTGTAAGAAACCAAACCGTTTGTAAATCCGTCAAGATTTCAGCGAGTTAAGAGTATTTGTGATCACTCACTGTACATCAGGTACCATAGAGCACACCAGAAAGCTTGCCTGTGACAGGATGGCCACCGGTGATGACGTTAGAGACTCCGCCCTAAGTCATCTAGCCTTTATTATGGATATCTATGGATGCAGCCATCATGGTTGCAGATGTGACGATTTTAGACTAGAGGCGGTATATGGCTATGACGTTAGCTGAGAGTTGGCAACGCTGCTTACGCTCTACATTATATTACACACTTTCACTGGCACAGTCAATGTCAATAACATCATAGCCAATCCCTTAAATACCACCTTCTTTATTGCCGATTTTAAAATCAACAAGACCATAATTCAAAAAATGAACCTCATTCTGTATTGCAGAAGACTTCAAACTAGCGATTGAGACCATAAACTCATTATGAAAATGTTTACTGAGGTAATAAATCAATTGAGAAGTGTGACTTTCTTATAGACTTCTACAGAAACCGACCTATTTTGCAACCACACGTGTCGCCCCCAGGTGGAATTCAGATAGAATGCAGTTTTAAGGCACTTCCGCATTTGCGTCACTTTGCCTTACCGGATGCTCGCCCTGTGGTCATAACGTCAATAAACATTTGGCTGCTTTTTCTACAATTTGCCTAAAATCCAGTGTTTATATATTTGGTTGTGTTGTGTGTATTTGCAGCGCGTTTGCTGTATTTGGTTGTGTTGTATTTGCAGGGCGTTTGCTGAATGCTGTGCATGTGTTTTCTTAATTTTCTTGTGTTTTCTTAAGTTGCAGGGCATTTGTCCCTGTTGGCCACCGTAGGAAACAGGCAACAAGATTTCTTTCAAGTTCGACATGATGCTTTTTAATACATTTACTGATAGTGCAGTTTATTTGAGTGATTGATTGCCATGCTTTTTTTATACGGTAGTATTAAATGTTTTTGGCAGTTTATTTTATTCCGTTGAACTGTTTAGCATGTTTAAATAAGAAAATTGCAATATGGATTTGCCATACATTAGCCATACATTCAGAATCAGAATCATATCATATAGGCACAAAAGTACAGTGATAAATATGTATAACGAGGTCCCTTGCAATTCCCAGCCCTACTAAATTTAATTTGAAATTTACCTCTATAAAGTATTGCTGGTAAAATAATGAATGTAAGTTACAGATACAGTACATTGTGGTATTTCACTTGTAGTAATGTTACTGAAATTAATGGATATTAATATTTTAAATAAGTTTTAAAGGGCGATTTCAAAATGTAGCTCTGTTGTTCTTATATCTTAAGTGCTGTCAGTAGCGAGAATAACTCAAACAATCTGTATTGCCAAAACCGTGTTTACCTTCTGCTCCAGTATACAGTACAACCATTACGCATTTATGGGGCAAGTTTTAAAACGTGCTTTGTGCCTCTAAACATGTTTGAAATGTCATTACTAGTGCATACATAGCCATGTGCATTTCTCATGTTTACACATAACTGAAGAGTAGCCAATAGCTAAAAAAATGAACCAAACTACTGTACGCAATGCAACACAGAAGGAAAGCATAAAAAACTTTCTTATGAACCTTTTTTTATCTAGTCAAACCAATTGTGAGGCAAAGGGCTGAAGGCTTGCTAGTTTGTCTAGCTGCGATTTGAGATGTTTTGGCCACTAAAACTAAGCTTTGGTTGAGACTGTTGACAGCTGGTAAGCTGCACTCTGAGAGAAATAAAATGTATGCTGTTCAGCTCCTTCCCTGCCTACCTGTTCCAGTGCTCATTTTATGATTTTCAAGTAAAAAACTGAGAATAAAAAGTGCCAATTTCTGTGAATTTTACCTAGGTTGAAAAAAAAGAGCTCTGAATCCTATTTAACCAATAAAAAGAACCATACACAGATAAAAAATGAACATTATAGACAAACATACCACTAAACTTAGAATGTTGTGATATATTTACTAACTAAGAATATTTTTCATATATATATGTAAGCTGGTCATATGCTGCGCACACCGCCCCTTTAATGTGAAGGCGGTCATTACTAGTTTGGGCAATCCATTGCTGGCTGGCTTTACACACACTGAATATTTGAATTTGCACTAATTTCAAAATTGTATTTTTTTATTTGGCAGTCTATATCTAATATGATTGTAGATTCAGAAAGTGGATAGCTTATTTCTCGCTTCAAATGTGTTCAGAAAAAGTTTTTGAAACTTCTACAGTGAAATATGACTGGATTTAGATATTAAAAATTAATCTTCAACATCTTGTTTGTGCTGGTGAAATTAATCAATCCAATTACTAGTATAGACAGCCACCTGTTGGTCAAATGATTCAAGTACATCTCAGACCTGTAAATCTGTCCTAGTCATTGTAAAATGAATCACTTAAAAATATTAAAAAAAATAATCTTGACGAACAATACTTTTCAAACTTACAAACACACTACAGGAGACTAGGACACATATGGTGCAGATGGAATGGAATCAATTTCGTGAACTGTAAGTGCTGATAAAGTCTAAACAGTCATAAGACTAATAAATAAAACACAGATGACAATACTTGATGAGCTTTCACGCATTCAAATAATTAATAGGTCATTTTCTAGATGGCATGTATCTACCCACTGCATTCCATTCTGTTCGCATGTGCATACAATACTTCTAAAGTTCTAAAGACTCTTTATCATGACTTGTGACCACTATATAACTTCACTCCCTCTCCTGCTATTGGTCCCTTAAATTTGACTGGAAAAGCTGGAAAATGCAGAGACATCCCTGGAAAAGACAACATCTGGATGGCAGCATATGTTGCTCCAAAATGTGTACATATCTTTTTGCATTAATGCTGCCATCCCAACGTCATCTTTTCCAGGTTGCGTATGCAGAGAGTCTTTTCCGCTTGCTAAAGTGCCCAAACACCCAATAAGTGTTATTTAAAGAAAAGGGAATGTTACACAGTGGTAAACAGTAAACTATCCCAACTGTGTGTTGCAGTCATCATATTTTAAATGATTGTATATTTTCAAATATAATTTACATTCACAAAGTTAAACATCACATAAATTGTTAATAATGTATTTTGATTATAGTACAGGGTGAATTGAAATTTCACATGTTCAACCCAGGTGGTTTACTTTCGTGTTCGGAACAAACTGAAGCAGTCGGAGAAGGAGCAATCTCTACTTCAGGAGAGAATTAATAAAGTAAAAAATATGTGAGTGATTTTATTTTTTTCCTATATGGTAGTTGGACTTTCCACCTTAGTCAATGTGAAGTACCTGTTCTACTTTAGGTATCACTTAGGATCCACTTAGCCTTTTGGTTTATAAAGCTGTGCTTACAAATTCAGTCCCAGAAATTGAAGTGGAGTCAGGTGTATTTCTTTGCATATATTCAGACTTTAATTGAAATTAACTTTGACATGAACCTGCAGTGGAATTCAGAACAAGGCGGCTGAAGCAGAACACTCAAAGAGACTGCAAGAAATGTCCAGTCTGATGACGCAGCTGGAGAAAAATGAGGTGCAGTGCACAACTCTGAACCAGGAGATCAAGGACAAACAACAGGCTTTGTTTAAAGGGAAGGAGGAGCTGGACAAACTGAGGTAATGGAAAACTGCTCAAAGTCTGTTCTTGGCTAGATTATTTTTTGATCTAGGCTTTTGTGGGCCAGAATATGAATAACAGCTCAATTAATGTCCTAAACTACAAGTTGGTGTTACACATTTTAGTACATAATAATCCAATAACAGTTATCACTTTCAGAATAATTTGTTTATGAATTGGGGATCGCTGCAGTAATTTTTGTGAAAATACTTTAGTATGGTCACATTTTATACATCTAAACATGTACTACAATGTTTTAGCATTTTATACAGACATTGCAGTAGACAGACGTGCATTTACCACAGTCCAGTAGTAAAATAAACTTTGTGAAATAAATGAATATGTTCATGTCTGGCTACCTCATCTTGCCCTACTGAAACAGGTGCATCTTATATTGTCATCACTAATGTTTACCCTGGTTGAACAGGGCATTATCCTTAATAATGAGTAAAGATATACAATTTGCAACATTAGATGGCAAAATATATGCTGCAGTTATTATGTTTTCATTTGACTTTATGAAATATGTTTTGCCTTTTCCAATATGGCACTGGTCTTCAGTGGGGATTGTAGCATAATACAAAAAGCACACTGTAGGCCTTGTGTAGCAGTTCACAAACCAAGCCTATAATAGACGCAATATATTTATTATACCAAAACACTGCAGCTCATGGTTGTAAACTATATTTCCCAACTTTTATAAAACAGTTTATTTTGAATTTCTAATAAAGCTGTAATGACTAGGCTAATGGAGTATCCTGTTTTCTGTCAATTAGTTTTTTCTTATTCACATCAGTTACATTCTAAATTTTTATAGTAATTGACTTGGACTTATTGATAAACACAAGGTCATCCTATGCTGTAGGGAGACTCTAAAGCTACAGTGACTAACATTACTACATTTTACAATGTGCCTAGACTTCTGTTCACATCTTACTGAATTTTATTGTTTGCTTAGAAATGCTTAATACCAACTTATTTTCCCCATCAGTGGAACAACGCTCTGGGCTCTCAGTGTCCTTTCTTCCATTCTGCAAAAAACATTCAATTCTCACAGAAAGAAAATGGCCTCTGTATTTGGTTCCTTTTTTATTTATTTTTTTAAAGCATCATTTCAGAAATACCGCATTAACTGTGATCATAAACTACCCTTTAGTTTTCAATTAGGGTAAATTCAAGAAGCATAAAATGTTGCATATTTCGACAGCATAATGAATGCCCTAATCTAAAGAAAATAAATGAAGGAAATTAAAACGGCTGGAGAGAGCATGCCCAGAACTCTGGTCTGAGAGTAACTGGAGCATGGACAGATATTGTACATTAGCTGCTATTGCAAAAATATTAGAAACCTACTTTGTGCTTAAGGCAAATTTCACACGCTCCTCCCCTTGCGCCATTCGATCTCCAGTCTGCACAAACACTTTGGCAGTGATAAATTGCTCAGTCGGCCTGTCAGCATGAATGCTCTGCTGTAAGTTTATTCTATCGTTAAAATATCTACAGTTATTTTTCTATGTAATAATCTCAACCTGGGTAGGCCAGCATCTCCAGTTGGTGGGCATGTGACCACTCAGTCCCCTGCTTAGGTCACTAGTGCAGGAACTAATAACATTACTTACATAGCCTCATTGAATTAGTTTTGCTCCTGTCTACTACTAATCAATGAAACACTGACTAAATATGTACTCTTTCTGTTTGGGGCATGAATGAAACATGTATTATTATTACCCAGTATAATTAATTACACACAGGTTGCCCTTTCCTACCCCTGCTGTGCAGAGACACAGAACAGTTACATTATGTTTGCATTATTACACAGAGGAATTACTCTACAGTATCAAAATTAGTACTTCAACGAAAACCGAACTATATTGTTTTTAACATCTTCACAAAGAAACTTGTAGGAGTACGGAACTGTCACATGTAGGCCTCAGCTAAATGGTCAGCATTACTTGTGCTCACATTGTTCCATAGTGTTAATACTCACAACGCTCCTGTATTGATTGACCACACTAGATTGGAAGAGAAGAATATCCAGGTATCAATGGAGGCTAAAGTAAAGAGGAAGAACCAGCTCCTTGCCAGTAGGTCCAACAAACTGAAGCGCTTTGGAGACAAAATGCCTGACCTGCTGGACACCATAGATATGGCTCACAGCCAAGGACGTTTTATCAAGAAACCTGTTGGTCCTATCGGTCAGTGCCTTTTGGTTTACTATTCCTCACTCTGTCTTTTTATTATATTTTTTCAATGTCATTTTTTATTAGCACTTGTAAGGCAAACATCAACAATAGCCACCAACAGCATATATGCACATTTTTATATGCACAAATTTGCTAAGTTTTCAAACAGACTTCCGTCACATTGTCATTATTTGAAATTTAAGGGGAAATAATGAATTTAATCTATTTTGGAATAAGGGTGTAATGTAACAAATTGTGCATTTTTCCTGATGCACTGTAGTCATTTAATAAAAAAAGGGCAGCTAAAGTGAACTTTCATATTAACATGTTCAATATTAACCAGTTTCATATATAGAATATACATAAGTTCATGGAAACAATATCATTTAGTCGCTGACTAGCAAATTATACATCCTCTTTAACATACAGCACACTGACATTCACTCACAGCTTGCAAAACATGCAGACATCTTAGCGCAAGTTTCGCACAGTAATTTAAACTTGTCTGACCAAAGCACATTTCTTTATATGCTTTTGGTCTTGGATGCCTCTGGTAAACACATGACTGTCTTTCACGTTCTCTCTATCTCTCTTGTTTCCAAGTGCACCAAACAATTCAGTAAACAACAAAAGACAGATTTTTGAATGAAATCCTACATTCATATCCAATCCATTCTCCCTGGAACATCCAAACTATACTTACTGCTAAACAATTTAGTTTGCAAGCAATCAAGCAGAAATATGATTCTGGACATGGATAATCTAACTAGCCAACTTAAAACCTTTGTGAATACGTAGCAGAAAGTACAGTGGGGCAAAAAGTATTTAGTCAGCCACCAATTGTAAGTTCTCCCACTTAAAAAGATGAGAGAGGCCTGTCATTTTCATCATAGGTACACTTCAACTATGAGAGACAAAATTAGAAAATAAATGAAAATCACATTGTAGGATTTTTTATGAATTTATTGGTAAATTATGGTGGAAAGTAAGTATTTGGTCACTTACAAACAAGCAAGATTTCTGGCTCTCACAAACCTGTAACTTCTTCTTTAAGAATCTCCTCTGTCCTCCACTCATTACCTGTATTAATGGCACCTGTTTGAACTTGTTATCAGTATAAAAAACACCTGTCCACATCCTCAAACAGTCACACTCCAAAGACCAAAGAGCTGTCAGGTCACCAGAAATCTGCAATAGGTAAGCAGCTTGGAGTGAAGAAATCAACTGTGGGAGCAATAATAAGAAAATGGAAGACATGCAGTACAAGACCACTGATAATCTCCCTTGATCCAGGGCTCCATGCAAGATCTCACACCATGGGGTCAAAATGATCACAAGAACAGTGAGCAAAAATCCCAGAACCACGCGGGGGGACCTAGTGAATGACCTGCAGAGAGCTGGGACCAAAGGGGGTGGCAGTGGCTCAGTGGGTCAAGTGGGTCAAGTAGGTTGTCTAGCAATCAGAAGGTTGGTGGTTCGATCCCCGGGTCCTCCTGACCAAGTGTCGAGGTGTCCATGAGCAAGACACCTAACCCCATCTGCTCCCGACGAGCTGGCTGGCGCCTTGCATGGCTGACACCGCCGTCGGTGTATGAATGCGTGAATGAATGGGTGAGTGTGAGGCAATGTAAAGCGCTTTGGTGGCCATTGTTGGTCAGAAAAAGCGCTATATAAATGCAGTCCATTTACCATTTTAACAAAGGCTACCATCAGTAACACACTATGCCTCCAGGGACTCAAATCCTGCAGTGCCAGTACATGTCCAGGCCCGTCTGAGGTTTCCTAGAGAGCCTTTGGATGATCCAGAAGAGGATTGGGAATGTCATATGGTCAGATGAAACCAAAATTGAACTTTTTGGTAAAAACTCAACTCGTCATGTTTGGAGGAGAAAGAATGCTGAGTTGCCTCCAAAGATAACCATACCTACTGTGAATCATGGGGGTGGAAACATCATGCTTTGGGGCTGTTTTTCTGCAAGGGACCAGGACGACTTATCCGTGTAAAGGAAAGAATGGGGCCATGTATCGTGAGATTTTGAGTGAAAAACTCCTTCCATCAGCAAGGGCATTGAAGATGAAACATGGCTGGGTCTTTCAGCATGACAATGATCCCAAACACACCACCCAGGCAACAAAGGAGTGGCTTCGTAAGAAGCATTTCAAGGTCCTGGAGTGGCCTAGCCAGTCACCAGATCTCAACCCCATAGAAGATCATTGGAGGGAGTTGAAAGTCTGTGTTGCCCAGCGACAGCCCCAAAACATCATTGCTCTAGAGGAGATCTGCATGGAGGAATGGGCCAAAATACCAGCAACATTGTGTGAAAACCTTGTGAAGACTTGCAGAAAACGTTTGACTTCTGTCATTGCCAACTAAGGGTATGTAACAAAGTATTGAGAATAACGTTTGTGATTGACCAAATACTTATTTTCCACCTTATTTCTTCTCATTTTGTCTCTCATAGTTGAAGTGTACATATGATAAAAATTACAGGCCTCTCTAATCTTTTTAAGTGGGAGAACCTCCACAATTGATGGCTGACTAAATACTTGTTTGCCTCACTGTAACTTCAGTTTATATGGGATGGTGCTTGAAGTTTGGGTACAGACACATGGTTTTCAGTGGCATGGATGTGCGCGCTTGTCAAATGCTAGTGCAAGTTAATTTCTTTACTGTCCAATCAGAGGATTGAACATGATCTGAGCTAGTGATGTTAGAGTTTGGTCTCCAGCACATCAGCTTGGGAAACCTTGACTGGAGAGCAAAAAGAGCATTATGAACAAAGCGCTGCATAAATTGACCCTCCTAAAATGAGATTTTGAAAACATTAACGGCACACTTGGGGAGTCCTCATGGACACAAGTGTGCCGTGAAAACCTCTGATCTAGACTATTTATCACATAATTTAAAACCAAGAAAACAGCAAAAAGAGTACTATGACCAGGTATAAACCCTGAATACTGGATCCTTAAAATACATTTCTTTAAAAAAAGTTGCATTTGCTTGTTTACCAGGGACTTCAAGATCTTGACTAAGCAGGAGACTCGAGATTGACCGATAATTATTTAGATCGGCTAGGTCACCACCTTCATGAACGGGATACATTTCAAGTTTAAAACATATCAATGATTCTGCAATAAAAGGTGCAGCAAGCTGGAGAAAAAAGGGGTCAAAAGAATCTACAGTGGAATTCCTAACATCAATCTCAAGTAGTGCGTCCAACACATCATCAACAGAAGGGATTGTTGAAAATAAGGATTCAGAGGTCACTGATGGGCATGTCTCTATGAGTTGTGGGGGCTCTCAGACGGAGGAACAAGACACTGGTTGTACATGGCCAACCAAACAATGTCAAATACAACCTGTTGACATAAACTCTTTGCTGAGCTGGAAATTGTATCAAAGTAAAAACAGGGTTTGGCTTTTTTACTTTCTACAGTAGATAATATATTTCTCAGTTGCCTGAAGAGTTGCCAATCAGATACCAAGTTAGTCTTTCTAGCAGTTGCCCAGGCCTGAATTCTCTGCCTAAGGAGTACAGATAGCTCTTTTGAGAACCAGGAATTTGTACGTTCCAGTACTGTGATATAAAAGGGGGGTGTCTATTGATTAAAGGGATAATAATGAATGACAAGTGGTCCAGAGCCAGATCTGAGTCAGAGAATTCCTTTGCAGAGAACAGAATAAAATACATCCTGCAAGAACTCAAGTCTGTTAAAGAAATTGTAAATGTATTTTCTTAACTATGCAAGGGGCAGCATGTTGTTGTTTAGTGCTTCTAATAGAAACTATTGGACAATGATCACTAATATTGTTTGCAAAAACCCCAGTTGATCTATATTTGTGGGGGTTGTTTGTCAGTATTAGATGAGTTATTGAGGATTATTTGTGACATGCATCAAAATATCAATTGAATCCATTGTAGGCAGCATACTTTGCACATTTGAATGCATCATTTCATCAAAATGTGGATGTTAATGTTTCTTCATGTGTGTGTTGAGAAGGAAGAAATTCTAGATAAGCATGTTAGATAATGTTTAAACAGTTTAGAATGGTAAACTAGATGAGACTGTTATACGCCTAATGTTTGAGGCCTTTTAAAAGATCCTGAGGCCTGTTAGGTAAATGTGTAGACAGTGAGAGATACAAAGCCAAACAATGACTTTACAGAGGGGCACTTTGACACTTGTTATCTTGTAGATATGAGCATGGGCTTTTCCCTCAGGAAAGGAGGGGCAGTTGGACACTGTTCAACAGTTGACTAGGACAAAGAGAGCGCATCAATTGATGTCTGCTTCCTCTTATTATAACCATCAGAATAAACGTATGACTTATGTCTTATAACTCTATGATCTATTATATATTATACTGTAATACCAGCACAGATCTAAATATATGTTTGATGCCATTCAGACTAACATGACAAATAACTAAAAGGACAAGAGACACAAATAAGGGATACTGAGGAATTTGAGAACAACTATTAGCAAGGCCATTTGATAAGATGCTAGACCTAATTTAAGGTGACCTGCTGATCTGCTCATGTGAGACAGTCATGGGTTTGAGGAGATAAGGGTCTTCTTGAAGATATGTGATCAACAACCCAGGGTCTATGTATATATATATATATGTCAGCCCGGGGCATTTTATCCAACACGTCTTTATTGCCTTGTTCTGAGATGTCCC